>CAUYQG010101734.1:0-13642 GCA_963574415.1 Tarsius wallacei
GCGGGTTCGAGACCCGCCTGGGCAAGCGAGACCTCATCTCTACAATAAATCAAAAAAAATTAGCCGGGCGTGGTAGCATGCGCCTGTAGTTCCAGCTACTTGGAAGACTAAGGCGGAAGGATCGCCGGAGCCCAGCAGGTCGAGGCTGCGGCGGCCGGGAGCGGCCACTGCGCTCCAGTCTGGGCGACAGAGTGAGACTCCAACTCAAAAAAAAAAAAAAAGAAAGTTCAGTGTGTGCCCAGCATTCTTCTAAATACTATACTTATATCACCTAAGTCAATCCTCACAATGGCACTGCAAGGTAGATACTAATATTTTCCCCATTTGATGGACAAAGAACAAGCAGGATATGGCTCCTGTTCCCAAGGGTCCCAAAGTGGAGTAGGGGAGATACGACACTCAAGGAAGCAGCTCCAACAGCATGTCGATGCATTAATTAAGCAAGATGCTAAATCACATGATGATGGCAGTCAGGTGACAGCTAAGATCCTAGCTTCACCTCTAAGAGGCTCAGCTTCCCATCTGTAGAATGGGGATAGTATCCCCCACCTCACAGAATTGTTGTGAGGGTCTAGTGAGTTGACATTTTCCAGATATCTGGACATTTTTCATAATACTCTAAGAAAGGGATGGGCAGTAGGGGGACACTGCCGGTTGGACAGGGGGGAGCACATAACATCAATAAGGATATCCAATCTCAAACCAGGACAAGTGGGGCCCAAAGGAGGCCCCAACTTTACCTGTATGATGACCACTTATGTACCTAACCCTGAATTGTACCCCAAACCTTTAAAATAAAATTTTTAAAAAAATCTATCACAGACTTGGTTCGGCCCGCCTTCCAAAAAATTCAAGGAAAAATGCAAAAGGCAGCAATCAGAGGATTTCAACACGTTAATGGTAGGAGGCAGATGTGGGGGGAGTCAAAATCTGAAAAATGTACGATATGGTGATGGTGAGTTTCCTTTATCTCCCTGTTTTGCCATAAAGGTTAGCAGGATCAAGAAGTGCATATTAGATATGGAGGGTAAATATTCCAAAAGTATCCCATATCGCTGGCCAGAGGACCAGGAAAGGAGGCCCAGCAAGTAGAAAAGTGTAGACAAAAATTCTCAATTTTTAAAAAAAATTTTTTCTCTCTCAGCCTTGGCCCCAAGGTCAGCCCAGCACTTGTATGACACAGAAACAGCACAGGTACCTAAGACCCCAAAAGATAGTCCATACCTTTGGATAGAGAAACCTGGAACAGGGGGCAATGGTATGTTAATAATGATAGACATGATCCATGTTTCTCTCTCTCTCTCTCTCTCTCTCTCTCTCTCTTTCTCTCACTACTCCCCTAGAACAGGACCACTCATTCAGACCTATGGAACAGAGCACAAGGTTAAAACTCTGAGAGAACCCTATCTTTTTGACCAGGAGAACTGAAGGAAGAAGTCCCTGGAAGCCAGAGAATGCAGAAGATGTCACCACCTCCAAAAAAGAGCTAGAGAAGAGGATCCCTAATCCCATGTGTGAAATGCCACACATGCTCAAAACAAACCCAAAGAAGCAGAACAAAGGCTTCGAGAATTCATCTAGCACAGAACCACTACTCACAGAAGGCAAGGCAGAACTGACAGTCTGAATCTAACCAGACTGATTAACTGCTTAAGAAAAACAAAAACAAAGAAAACAAAAATCAATATTCTCCAGAAGGAAACCCAGAGTCTCGCAAAAGTATTCAAAATGTCCAGGAGACATTCCAAAATTATACAATATACCAAAGACCAGAAAAATCTGACCAATTTTCAAAAGCAAAACAATCAACAGATGCCAACATCGAGATGAGCCAGATGTTAGAATTACCAGACACTTCAAAGCAGGCATTATAACTATGCTCCATAAGATAAAGATAACCATTCTGGAAATAAAAATATAGCAATTCTCATGAATAAAAACGAAGCTATTTAAAAGGAACCAAATGAGAATTTTGGAATTGAAGAATACAGTATCCAAAATACAATGAAAAAAATGTTTAATTCACTGGATGAGTTCAGTATCAAAAGGGAGACAACACAGGAAAGAGGCAATAAATGTGAAGTTATATCAGTAGAAAGTATTGAATCCAAAGAACAGAGAGAAAAAAAATTGAAAAATAACAATAAAGTCCCCAGGACCTGTTAGACAACAATATCAAAATATCTAACATTTATGTCATTTAAGTCCTGGAAAGGAGAATTAAAGATATAATGGTTAAAAAGTTCCCAAATTTGGTAAAACATAAATTTATAGATTCAAGAAGCTTAGCTAATCCCAAACAGGATAAACTCAAAGAAAACTATGCCTAGACACATCATCAAACTGTTGCAAGCCAGAGATAAAGGAAAAGTCTTGAAGACCACCATTAAAACATTACAATGATGCACTACAAACAAAGAGACAACAACTTGAATGACTGTAGATGTCTTATCAGAAACTATAAAAGTCAAAAGTTAAGTAGGAGAACATCTTTAAAGACATTCTTGGAGTTTTTTAATGGATAATTCATCATTAGCAAACCTGTTCTAAAAGAAAAGTCAAAGGAAGTTGTTCAAATTGTGAAGAGAAATAAAACAAAGGGAAACTTAGAACTTCAAAAATGAAAGAAGAGCCACAGAAATGATAAATATCTAGAAAACCATAGAGACTATTTTTCATCTCTTAAGTTACTTAAAATATGTAAGACTGGTTAATGCAACAATTTTTAACATGAGAAGAACCATTTCAAGGACTCTTGATAAACAACAACTAAACATAAAAAAGAGAGTAAAAACTTAGACTAAAGCAGACTTAATAAATGAGAACATTATATTTTCTTTCATATATCCATTACTTAAGACAGGTAATAGCTTGTGAAATGCTTCTCCACTGGAGGAGAATTTTTCCAGAATGTCTTCAACATCAACCACAATGTCAATGTCTTTATACTATGCCCGACATGAAGAAACTATGCTACTCACCAAGGGATCTCATTTTGAGAACCATTTGTCTAGACTTTGAGATTAAGATCTTTAAGTGTTTTTACACAGCCTCTTTGGAGCTTATAATCTAAGGCTGATTATATTAATACAATCAAATGGAATTATGAACCCAAAATGAATGGAATGTAGTTAGGCACATCAGTTCTCAGCTCAAACGTCAAGCATCCTTCCCTGACAACCTTATCTAAGTTGGTCTCCACCCCTGCTATTTTGCGTTACTGACTCTCCACTTAGCACAAGTTCAAGATATGCATTTGTTACACATTTCATTACACGATAATTGCTCTTCCCCCTCATAGCTGTCAGGTCTGTGTGGATCAATTTGGTTTGTTCAGCCTTGGCTATGTAGCATTTTACAGATGCCTGCCACAGAGTGAGCACTCAAAGGTATGTGGAATGAATGAACAAATGAGTTAATGAGAGAAAGGAAGGAAGTCAATCCGTTGGTTGGTTAGTCAAAGTGAAGTGCAAACACAGTTTAAGGGTGGAAGACCAGGTAAGCCACATGGTTAGGCATAGGAAAGATCTTTCAGATGAGCAAAACCACTGGACTTCACCAAACCAGAAAGACTGTGATCTCTCCAGATCTTTATTGTAGGCTAAGTTACCATCTGTCTCAGATAGACAAAGTGGAGGCAAACTATACCAGAATAGTCTTGAGCTACCTTTGGTTCAATGACAAATGTTTGCTCTTTATAATCATCTCTATAAAACCGTACATGAGAAAAACACACTCTTAATTAGCAATTTCTAAATACTTCACAAGCTATAAAAGTTAGACCACAACAATGGGATGGGAACTGGGAAAGAGAAGTCCTGGGAAGAGATGGAAGATGAACCGCTGTCTTCCTGCTGTTCTCAGACAGAAGAGGAATTAGACTTGTTCTAGATGGTCCCAGGGGTCAGAGCTAAAACCAATAGGAGGAAATTAGAAGAAAGCAAATTTGACTGAGTATAAGACAAATGCCAATAGTTACCAACATTTCCTCTGAAACAAAAGAAATGGGGATTTCATAAGGCCAACAACTCTCTATATCTAGAAGCTTGGAGGAAAGGCTGACTTACCAGAAATTTGCAGAAAGTGAATTCAAATTGCCCACTTGATGGAAGATTGAACTAGATCTGTGTTTTTCAAATTGTGTGCTATGGGATATGAGTCTTGAAAGAAAATTTGAGAAGGACTGGATGCTATACCCCTTCATGAGAGAGCAACAAAACATATTAGCATATTAAAGGCTCTGACAAAGCAGGACTTGAGCTCTGTGGAACTCAGAATTTCTCGAACTTATTTAATCATGGAACCCAAATCACTGGGCTTCTTCCACACATGGGTGAACACATTTCTAATAACCTGGGCTAGAAGAGAATTCTGATCCACTCAACTTGAACACTCCTCTCTCCATTAAAGGGAAAGAAGTTTTGAACACTGGAAGCTCTAGACTTGTGGAAAGAAGTTTTGAACACTGGAAGCTCTAGACTTGTGGATCTGCAATTTGAACATGTGTCCGAATTCCCCGGGGGGCATATTAAAACACCAAGTGTGGGCCCCACGCCCAAGTTTCTGATATCCTGAATCCGGGGTGGGGTCTGGGGTTTTGCATTTCCATGAAGTTTCCAGGTGTTGTTGATGCTTCTGTTCCAGGGATCTCATTCTGAAAATCACTTGTCTAGACTTTGAGATTAAGACCTTTCAGTGTTTTAACAAACTTGAAATTTGAAGCTTCATACATCTCAGTGTGAATTAGCCTCCAAGGCCCTAGAATTCTGACCTTTTTATCTCGCTCCTTAAAATGGTAGGTGGAGAGGGAAGGCAAAAGAGGAATCTGATCCTTAATGAAGCAGGTTCAGTCTACAAAGCCCTCTCCTGCCAGTAACTGTGACTGGAGAAGACCCAGGTAACATTATTAAAGGAGGCAGTGTAGAGTCAGTCCTTGCTCAGACCTCTCAGATTCTAATTCCGTATCATGCTTACTTTCTCCTCAGGCATCCTGTGAGATGCTTACACCCCCACTGTCTCATTTGTCCACCACAGCAACCCTGCAAGGTCACTACTGCCATTCCCTTTTTACTCATAGCAAAATGGAGGCTCAGAGAGGTAAAGTAGGTTGGCCAAGGTCACACCATAGAATGAAGCAGAGCTGGGGTTTGAACCCAGATCATCTGGGCCCACATGTTTGGATCTTATTCTACCAAATGACTCTTCTTGCAAACTTGCATGCCCACCTCCTTCCTATCCACTAGTCCCTATCCCTCAGATTGGTGAAGACATACTTCTCAAGGGAAGTCCACCCTTCCACTGATGCCTCCTGTAACCAATTCTGTTCAGGTCCACAAAACACTACTGAGTGTCAGGGGAACACGGTGGTGAACGAGATAGACAAGGTCCTCAGCCCTGCTGGGTTCAGTGCAAAGTTAGGTAAAGAGACAATTGTCATAAAGTGAACGGCACATCTGGCTGGTCAGAAGGGTCTCTGGGAGGAGACGACAACTTCGCTGAATCTTAGAGGAGGAGTACAAGGTCACTACGGGAAGGCTAGCTGTTCAGAGCAGCACCCTGCGTTGACCCCTCCACTGTTACCTCTGGGCCCACACCCCGGCGACTTTCCAACTCCATACGTGGTACTACCTTCTGATCTGCCACTCGGGGACAAAACGTAGGAGTCATCCTTGATATATCCCCCTGTCTCCCACCCCACAGCAAGAGCCATCCATGCTACCTCTAAGGACACCCCTCAAGCCTACCTACTCTGTCCATTGCCACTGCTGTTGCCCTGTTCCAGACACCATCATCTCATATCTGAACAACTGCAGCAGCCTTCTGACTGGTCTCTTTGGCTTCCCTCCAGCTTCTCTATAACCCATTTTGCAATTACAACTGCTCTTTTGCAACCATGTGTCAGACCATCACTCCCTTCCTGTAAACCTCAATGTCTCCCTATTACTCTTAGAATTCAAATCCCTTTCAGGTTGCCTGTATGCCTCTCAGAGCAGAACCCACCTCTTTCCCTCCTCACTCCCTCCACTCTACCCTATGTCTTGTCTCCTGCCATACTGGCCTTTCTTCTTCCCTACAAGCACACCAGTGCACCTCAGGGCCTTTGCGCTTACGGTTCCCTATTTGGAAAGCCCTTCCCCCAGACCCTCCAAGAGCCAGCTTCTTGTCACACAGATCAGCTCTCATGTCTCTTTCTCAGGGAAACCTCCTCTGACCTCCCAGTCACTCCCGATTATATCAAAGTTGTATTTTCTTCACAGCACTGAGTCATTCTCTGATATTTTCCAGTTCATTTGCTTACAGTCTGTCTCTCCCAACTGGAATACAAGCTTCATAAAAGCAGGAATTTTGTCTATCTCATTTACTGCCTAGAAAAGAGCTTGGCACATTATCATAGACCCTCAAATATTTACAGAGTGAGTGAGTGAATGAATGAATGGCAAAAACCCCAGCCAGCTCAGTGTGACTAGAACATTCAGTCTGTGAGACAAGACTGAAGGACTTTCAGCCAAGGAGTGACATGATCAGAGGTGCTTTCTAGAAAGATCACTCTGACTTTTGGAGGAGACAGGAGGGGAGCAGAGACATGTACCAACTCAAGGAACATTGGACAGGACATGTTGACAGACGACATGTAGAGGAGGCTGAGGAAAGAAAGTATCAGAGATCAAAGACTCCACTTGGTTCATCCCACTGCCCTGCCCAGATCTGTGTATTATGTTGCAATAGACATCAGTATTTTGCCTCATCAACAAAATATACTCTATTTAAGAACCAGACACTACTTTTCTACCTCTCCATACTCTCTACTCCCAAAAGGTAAGTTGCACAGCTCTGTGCCTCCAGTAAGCAGCCATTTTCTAAATACACGGAGCTTCTAGAAGGTGAAGGACCTGGCGTTTCCTCCGTAAGATACAAGGACAAGCCACGGTTAACTTTAGATTTGGTTACACTATGTGTAACACTTGGGCAGGTTGCTTAGCTTTTGTGCCTCAGTGTCCTCATCTGCAAAATAGGGAGAATGAGAGTTCTTATCTCAGAGGATTCTTGCAAAATTTAAATGAGATCCTGTACGTAGAGCGTTCAGCCCTGTGCCAGGCACAGAGGAAGCCCTCCACCACAGGAACTATTATTAGGAATCCCAGTCACTTAAATCAGATCAGCAGCCTGTCACAGGCCCCCGGCCCCTGCCCCTCTGGCCTTGCCCCCGTGTCTGACTCATCCTACCCCCTTTCCATATCTTAGCTGCTGGTTGGTTGCTATTTCTCCAGAGCTGGGAGATGTCATAACGTGATTGATGTACCCAAACACAAAAATAACCCGTTATGTTGATGTGGGGTGCGTCATCTCTATAAATAACCAGGCGCCTTGGAAGTGAAGGCACCAAGGCAAACGCTGGATTGCATCGAGTGTGCACACACTCACACCAACACACGCACACACACACACACACAGAGAATAGTCACTTTAAATAGGATGGGGAAACACACCAACTTGAACCAAGAAAGAGAAAAGCCTTCCCGATCACTCTCACTGCGAGTTGATGATGATGACATCTGATTAGAGGACGCTTGTCCGGAGGCAGTCCAGCAAGGGACAGAATGAGGCAGCCTAACTACAAGATCACAGAACACTGCTAACGATTCTCCCCAAGCTGCAGCAAAGTCATTGACTTCCAGCCCCAGTCACTTCCCTGACTTCATTTGCCATTAGAGCGCCCCTAATTCTAAGCTGGTGTCATGTTTCCTTCCTCTAGCAGAGAAATGCCTCCCGGACATATCATTCTGAGTGGCAGGGCAAAGGACACCACCTCATCACTCTTCCAGCTGCTGGAGAGGGGTCCCTAGCTGTTGAAAATGCATCTGAAGAAATTCATTCTTTACTGCCAGGACCGTTAGCTTCTCCCCTGTACACTTAGGGGGCCATGGGCACATGGTTTGAAAAATCTCTAGACTTTAGAAAACTGATGAAGCCCAACTTGTCAGCGGTGTCACCTTCCCAGCGATGTCACCCTTGCCTCCTTCTTACAGATACCCGCTCAGCCTTCTGGAAAACAAAGCCTCCTTTTCACATGCAGCTTGGCATGCCAAGTGGAACAGGCTGGAACGCCAGAAAAGCACAAGACTCAGAGGATCAGTCCAGGTTGTCAGGGCACCAAGACTCTCTGGGAGGGATCCAGCATCTTCACAGAGGCCCCTGGCCCCCAGAGAAGAACATTTGCCTCCAAGATTCAGGAAAGAGGTTATGACAGATTGCTGGCAAGAGAATCTGGGGTTAGGAGTGAGTGGAGGTTGGAATCAGAAGCCTGTGTTTAAATGCAAGCTCTGCTCTTACAAGTTAGACACTTGTGAATGAGGGCATGTGTGAGCCTCAATTTTCTTATCTTTAAGTTGGGCATAAGAATACCTACATTCTAAGGTGACGGTGAGAACTGAATGAGATGATCTAAGGAAATCACATGTCAGGCGTTCAGTTAAAAAAAACCAAGTCATTATCATCATCATCACTTTCGACAAAATGAGTAAAGGATATAAGCTGCCCTGTCAATTTCCAAATCCGTGTTACATTCCTGAGACGGCCTAGGGAAGCTTTACTGCCAAAGAATCATCTGGGTGTCGGGCAAAGAGCATGGCCTTCACAGTCAAACAGATCTGGGTTCAAATCCCAACCCTGCCCCTTACCAGGTGTGTACCCTTTATTTCCCACAGATTGTTTCCCTAGCTGTAAAACAAAGCTCATAATGCCCAGTCAGAGTAGGTGATGATCAATGTACAGTTCCTTGTCATGTGCCTGGAAGGGCTCATGAGATAAGACTTCCCTCTGCATCCCCTCAACAAGGTGACTTATAGAAGATAGGAAACTGACCCCATAGATCTCCAGCAGCCCATCCTATATGTGACAGAGCCCCCCATAGCATCCAGTCCCAAACCTGCTGCCCAGCTTTCAAAATGCCCAACAACCTCACAGCCAGGGAGGTCAGCCCAAGTCTCATGTTTACTGAATGCCCACATGTGTCAAGCTTGGAACCAGAACCTGGGAACATAACAAAAAACAAAGTCAATCTATCCCTGCTCCCCAGAGCCCATTGTGTGACAATGAAGAAATCATCACACAAAGACTTGAGTTAGGGTGCCTCAAAAAGTTAAACCTAGAATTACCGTGTGACTCAGCAATTCCACTCCTAGGCATATACCCCAAATTGGAAACAAGTACTCATACAAATCCTTGTATACAAATAAATGTTCACAGCAGTACTATTCACAACAGCCAAAAGGTAGAACCAACCCAAGTGTCCATCAGCAGATGCATGGATAAATAAAAGGTGGTCTATCCATACAATGGAACATTATTCAGCTATAAAAAGGAAGGAAGTTATGATACACGCTACAACACGGATGAATCTTGACAACATTGCGCTAAGTGAAAGAAGCCAGACACAAAAGGCCATGTATTGCATGATTCCACTTACATGAAATACCCAGAATAGGTAAATCCAGAGAGAGAGAAAACAGGGACTGTAGGAGAAGGGAATGAGGAGTGACTTAATGGGAATGGGGTTTCCGTTTGAGGTGATGAAAATGCTTTGGAACTAGGCAGAGGTGGTGACTGCACAACATTGTGAATGTACTGAATTGTTCACTTTAACATAATTAATTGTATATTATATGAATGCCACTTGAAGTTTTAAAAAGACTAGATTACGTATAACAGGGTCAATGCTTTGAGGGGAAAGCAAGGCCCCTTATCCAGGGCCACTAACCAGATCCAAACTAGTTCTCTCAAAAGCTAACATTGTTCTTCTCCGTTATGGAGCATCAAATGGGACCTTCAAACAGCCCATCTCTGAAGACTGCATCCCTGAGAAAGCAAAGGCACCAAGGACTGAGTGACTTATCCTAAGAAGTGAGATGTGGAGAAGAAGCTGCCCTGCTTGGTGCAGACCACTCAATCTGTCATGTCCACACGTCTGTCCGGACTGTCTCCCACCCCAGCTGTAGAGGAGACTAAGAAGTTACTGCAGAAACAAAGGGTGGCGAGGGGGGAGGTAAAAGTCCATTGAAAAAATCCACAAGTATTGACCCCCAAAAACTGAAAACAGGGACCCAAACAGATCTCTGTATACTCATGTTCATAGCAACATTATCCATAACAGCCAAAAGGCAGAAACAACTGAGTGTCCATCAACCGATGACACGGGGATAAACAAAATGTGGTCTATCCATACACCAGAATATTATTCAGCTATAAAAAGGAATGAAGTTGATATCCTTGCTACAACATGAATGAACCTTAAAACATGGTGTTGAGTGGAAGCCAGACACAAAAGGCCATATCCTACATGATTCCACTTATATGAAACATCTAGAACAGGCAAGTGCACAGAGAGAGAAAGTAAGTTAGTGGTACAAATTCTGGGAAGGAGAGGGGAATAGGGATTGGCTGCTTGATGGGTACAAGTGTTCTATTTGGAATGAACAAGTTTTGGAAATAGACAGTGGTGACGGTTGTCCAACATTGTGAATATACTTAATGCCACTGACATTACAGATGGGCAAAATGACAAATTTTATGTTGTATATATTTGACCACAATGTAATGTGGGTTTTTTTTGTTGGTTTGTTTGCTTTTTAATCACTGATGAGCAGTCATTGGGCCTTATTTCTCCCTAACAGCAAAATTCAAAGGGTTGGGATCAGGAATTAAGCAGACTAGTGCTTATACCTCAGCACAGCCACTTCCAACCTGTGTGGCCTTGGACGAGTCACTTAACATCTGAGTCTGTTTTCTCATCTATAATAGTACCTACTGCTGAGAGTTGTTATGAGCATAATGGATACGAACCACAATGCCTGGCTCCTTGAATTGAATAAACATGGCAATTATTAAGAATCTGGGGCACATAAGAGGCACCAAAATTCTTTTCTACCCCGCAGAGCTGAATTATATTGAGAGCGAAAAAAGGCAGATGGGGAGGCCAAGTTATCTACCTCCAGGGCCCAGGCTCTGAGTCCTATGAGATGAGGCCATGTGCCCGCAAGATGGCTGTGGAGGGGGAGATTCAATGACGCTGGTTCCACTTGGAGACGTCTTCTGAGGCCGGTTACATACGGACATCAGCCTTTCTGAAGGCCCTCAGGTGTATGCATGTGTCCAAGCATCACCTTTGATTAGACTGCTTCGGGGGTCTTTGGCTCACCTCCAGGCAGGGCCAGGAATAAGAAGAGCAGAGGTCAGAGGGGGCTGCTGGATGCCATCTGAGATGGCCCAGAAGCAAGGGACTGAGAGTGCTGTTAGGAGCAAACTTATTGGGCCCTCCCCACATGCCAGGAGGGCTCTGGGGGACACTCTGAAGATGGAGGGCCAGGTTTCTACTGGTACTTCCTCACCTATTCCTGACTATGCCCCCGAAAGCCTAATACCCCCAAGGGTCGCAGAGGCCTGGGTGCTTGTCCCCTGGGGAGAAGGAAACTTGGGGAGCTAGGGAAGCCATGCTCCCTGGCCAGGCAGTTGCAGAAAAGCAGGTTTCAATGGGATGGAGACGCAGGTGGGGAGGGTCAGGAAAGCAGAAAGTACCGAGGCTGGCCTGGTGTCCTGAGGGGTCCATGACCAGGGCATGACCAGGGCTTCTCACCACAGAAACTTATCCCTGAGAAAAGGTGACTGAGGACAACAGAAGGGGTGTGGGGTATGTTTGCTAACGGGATGGCAAGCAGAATCACTCACTAGCCATGTAACCCTGGGCGAGCGAATTAGTTTCCCATGACTGCCATAGCAAATGACCACAATCTCAGTGGCTTAATACAACACACATTTATTACTTTAAAGTTCTGGAGATCAGAAGTCCAAAGTGGGCCTCACCAGGCAAAAATCAAGGTGTCAACAAACTGTATTCCTTCTAGGAGATCTAGGGGAGAATCCACCTCCTTATCTTTTCGATATTCTAAAGCAGTAGTTCCCAACCTTTTCAGCATCAGGGGCTGGTTTTGTGGAAGACAAATTTTCCACAGACAGGGGTGTGGTGGGGCTGGTATTGGGATGATTCCAGTGCATTATATTTATTGTGCACTTTATTGCTATTATTATTACATTCTAATACATAATGAAATACAACTCACCATAACACAGGATTAGTGGGAGCCCTAAGCTTGTGTTCCTGTGACTAGACAGTCCCATCTGGGGGTGATGAGAGACAGGGACACCTCAGATCATAAGGTATTAGATTCTCATAAGGAGCACACAATCCAGATTCCCTCACATGCACAGTTCACAATAGGATTTGCACTTCTATGAGAATCTAATGCCCCTGCTGATCTGACAGAAGGCGGAGCTCAGGCAGTAATGTTAGCAGCTGTAAATACAGATGAAGCCCTGCTCACTGCTCACTTCCTGCTGTGCAGCCTGGTTCCTAACAGGCCACAGACCAGTACCAGTGTAGGGACTGGAGATTAGGGACCCCTGTTCTAAAGGCCACCTGTCTATCTTGCTCCTGGCCCCTTCCTTCTTCTCCTTCTGACTCTGACCCACCTGTCTTCCTCTTTCCCTTATGAGGGCCCTTGGAATGACCTTGGAGCCACCCAGATAATCCAGGATAATCTCCCCATCTCAAATTCCTTAATTTAATCACATCCTCAAAGTCCCTTTATTATGTAAGTTCACATAGTCACAAGTTCTGGTGATTAAGGCATGGACGTGTTTGGGGGACTATTATTCTGATTACCACAGCAAGGAAGTCCCTTCTCCTCTCTGAGCCTCAACTTTCTCATCTGTACAATGGGGACAACAACAATGGCACTAACATCTATTGTTTGTATGAGGACGACAGAGGGAAGGCAAAGATCTCTTAGCATGGCACCTGGGAAGCGCAAATGGGGGGTCCATCCCCTTCCTTCCCCACCCACCCCCTCTTTACCACAGACACCCCAGGAGGCTTGTGGCATCTTTGGAACCAGGGTTTGCCAAACTCTTTGTCCAAGTTTGAGCCTCAAGAGAGAGTTACATATTGACTCCCAGTCCCAGCTCTGACAAGAGGGTATCATTCTTCATATAAAAGTGAAAAATGGGTCTTCCCACCCCCCGATCTGGGAGTAATGGGATTTTTCAGGCAGGCTTCATTACAGTGTCTTGGTGCCATTTGACTGATAATTGCATTCTGAGGCTGGAATTGATAAATTGCCCATGCATTGTCATTACTGGATGTTTACCTGATCTATTTGATGAATATTAATTCACAGAAAAAAAATATTTCCACTCCTGAAGCAATTCTGGGCAAAATGATGCCTTTCTCTTTCTTCCTCTCCTGCCAAAACAATGTACAGAGTTAAGTAATAACAAGCCCTTGTCAGAGTGATTTATTGGGCATGAAAACAGGGAGAGAAGGACTTCAGCCTCTCCTTTATTAAGCAACACCTGGGGGAAGGAACACAGCATTCTCTTCCAGAGCTGGGACCAGACAGCAGAGAGGTGGCGTTTGAAGGCCGTCAAGAAGAGAGTTTAGACAACACAAACTGACCTTTGCCAAGGTATCTTCCAAGAGGTACCAGTATGTTTCCTGTGTACCCCCATCCCATGCCAGGAAGCTTAAATAAAGAGTTGACATTCACTGAGACCAGCTATGATCCAGGCTCTCTGGACATGCATTTAATCC
>CAUYQG010101736.1:0-36242 GCA_963574415.1 Tarsius wallacei
TTTGGCATGTTTGAGTTCCTTGTAGATCCTGGTTGTTAAGAGAATCTGTCAAAGAACTCCTTGCACTGATAAAGGACTTTGGCAAAGTCTAGGGTACAAAATAAATGTACAAAAGACAGTCACATTCTTATATACCAACAACAAACAGGCAGAGAACCAAATAAAAAGCACAATCCCATTGACAAGCTACACAAAAATGAAATACCTTGGCATCTTCCTAACCAGAAAAGTGAAAGACCTTTAATAATGCAAGCTATAAAACACTGCTCAAAGAAATCAAAGATGACACAAACAAATGGAAAAATACTCCATTCTTATGGATTGGAAGAATCAACATTGTTAAAACATCCATCCTACCCAAGACAATCTACAGATTCAGCACAATACCCATTAAATTACCAGCATCATTATTCTCAGACCTGGAAACGACGATACAGAAACTCATATGGAAATATAAGTGACCATGAATAGCCAAAACAATCCTCAGCAAAGGAAACTAAGCAGGAATTATCACACTTCCAGACTTTAAACTTTATTATAAGGCTACAATAATCAAAACTGCCTGGTATTGGTACAAGAACAGACATATAAACCAATGGAACAGGATAGAGATTCCAAAAGCAAAACCTCAATCTCTCAACCAAGTCGTCTTTGACAAAGTCTCCAACAACAACCTATGTTGTCTCCTGGGGAGAGGAAAACCTATTCAGTAAATGGTGCTGGGAAAACTGGCTGACCACATACAGAAGAATGAACCAGGATCCCTACCTATCAACATACACAAAAATCAACTCTAAATGAATCAAAGACATAAACATAAATTCTCAAACTATAACAATCTTAGAAAACACAGGGAACACTCTTATGGAAATTAGAATAGGCAATTGATTTCTTATTAAAAACCCCAAATGTCCATGCCATAAGAGATAAGACAGACAAATGGGACCCCATCAAACTGAAAAACTTCTGCAAAACAAAAGAAACCATCAAGAGAGTGCGGAGACAGCCACAGAATGGGAAAAAATATTTGTCAACTGTATATCTGAAACAGTCTTTTGAAGAATCAGATAAGGCATCAGCATGGGCTCAAGATTCTGTAGATTAATCCTGATCTCCAGTATAACGTGTATGAGAGAACTGCTGCTGATATAGAGTGGTGTGGCCATTAGGTAGGATGTATGAGCCCACGAACTAAGGGCAGAAAATAGGATTGGCTCCTTCACCATCACTCCCAAGAATATACCTGCAGAATTTATGCTTACTGTTTCTACAACCCTAGTTCTAATGGATTGGAGACCTTGCTTTCCAGGGTAGGAAAAATACATTGACTGTGGTGACTATTTTTTTTTACAAGTTTGGGCTCCTCATGCCAGTAAATTTTTTGGCAAAGAATTGCATTGCTTTACTGACATAGCTGTTTGTCACGAGGATCTCTGGTTGTTGATACACAATAGAGACAAGAATTTGTCTACAAATACAATGAGCTTTACTGGATATATCTTATTGCTCTTGGTCACTTATTAAGACTGTAAATGGTGAATGTCAGTGATCATGGCTGTCAAGCCAGTCTGTCAACCCAGACTAACTGAAATTCTGGCAGAGAGTATGGGAAATATGTAAGAGGTATGGTGAAAGAAGATGATGGGTATCCATTACAGCTGGGATCAGCTGTACCACCAAGGATTCTAGCTTCATTTGCTGACCATTTTGAAGTCTTTAAAGTTTCAGGGTCCACTACCTTGCTTAACAGATTGGTCTTGTATCTTGCCAATGAGGGAGAGTATTTAGTCCTAGATATAGTAAGAGGTGGGCATAAGTGTCTTTGAGTGAAACAAGGGCTAAATAGGACTGGACTTAATTTATGCACCACCTAGACCCATGCACTTGCATTGTTTTCTGGCTAGGGTGACCCTGGCAATAGCTGTTGTGCTATTTTAGTGACTGGAAACAGTTGCTGTTGCCTTCTTTGCTCCTATAGATGGAGGGCCTCATTGACATGGCTGCTTATGGATCCTAAATTTGCTTATACTCTATTCTAATATGCTCCTACTGAAGGCATGTCATTTTCTGCCCTGGAGGCTCCACATAGTTGATGAAGTGCACATGTAACCTGGAAATCTGGTAGAGTCAACCTCCTCATGGACTTATTTTGATGAATGGGAGATATGAACCTTGTGTAAATCCTTCATTTTTTTCCCAGAGAGATGATAACGAAATAAGCTTCATAAGACATCACTGAAGAGATAGAACAAGTTAACTGTTTTTTTTAAAGCTGTACCCAGTTTGGTAATTGCTATGGTTTGAATATGTTCATGTGCTGGAAGCCTCATCCCCAATGCAACAGTGTTGGGAAGTAGGAACTTTAAGAGGTGATTGGTATATATATTTGCTCTTGTTTTCTGCCTCACTTCTCTCTTCCATCATTCTTGCTTCCCTACCACTGAACTTATCCAATAATGTGTTAGCACCTAAACTTTTGCCTCAAACTCTGTTTGCTGGGGAATTCAGGTTAAAACAATTGATAGCATTTGCTTAGTGCTTACTATTTTAAGATGCTGTTTTAAGCAGCTTACATTATTAATTCATTTTTATTGTGGTAAAATATATAAAATTTTTAATATATAAAATATACATATAAAAACATTTTATATAAAATATATAATATAAAACACACAATAAGCCATTTTAAATATACAAACATTATTATTTTTAATTTTTTAAATTTTTTTGAGTCAGGGCCACTCAGGCTGGGGTGTGGTGGCATGATTATGACAATCATGGCTCAAGGCAGCCTTGACCTCCTGGGTTCAGGCAATCCTTCCACCTCAGCATCCTAAGTAGCTGGGACTATTTTGTGGAGACGAGGTTTCGCTATGTTGCCCAGGCTGGTCTCGAACTCCTGGATTCAAGCAATTCATCCACCTTGGCCTCCCAAAATGCTGGGATTACAGGTGTGAGCCACTGCACTGGCCTATTAATTTATTTTTAAAGTAGCCCTAAAAAATAAATTAAAGCATGTATACAGACAAGTGCAGGATTCATAAGTGTGCAGCTCAATGAACTTCTGTAAATAGAACACATTTGTCCAAGATATAGAACACTACCAACACCAGAGAAAACTTCCTTCTACTTCTCCCAGTCATCATCCTATTCCACAGGAAATTACTATTTTGACTTCTATCACCGTTATTTCTGTTTTTGTCATGTAGTAGAATTCTTTTATGCTTGAACTATTCTGCTCAAAACTGTGTTGCTAAAATCCATCAATGTTTGTGTAGCAGTGGTTTGTCCATTTCCATTGCAGATAACATTTCATTGTATAATTACATCATAATTTGTTTCTCATTTTACTGTAAATAGGCATTGGGATTATTTCTAGTTTTTGGCTGATATGTATAATGTTTCTGTGAACATTTGTGTACATACATGGCTTTTGGTACTGGATCACAGGGGACATATTTATTCAGTTTTAATAAGTACTATTTAATTATCCCCCCATAGTTTACATTTCCATTGATGGTTATATGAATGTTCCAGTCTTAACATTCTTACCAATATTTGATATCATCAGTGTTTTTTTTGGGGGGGGGGGTGTAATTTTAGCTTTTTTCTCTCTGTATGTAATAATATCTCATTATTATTTTAATTTGCATCTCTCTAATGCCAATGAGATTGAGCATAATATCATATAGTTTTTGACTACTTGAATAATCTTTTGTGAAGTGCCTATTCAAGTCTTTTGTCCAGTTTTCCCTCTTTTGAATTGTGAGTTGTTTGACATTGTCTTTTATTTATTTGATGGATTTCTTTACATAATCTGAACATGAGCCCCCTGTCAAACGTGTATTGTATAT
Source organism: Tarsius wallacei (assembly GCA_963574415.1). NCBI lineage: Eukaryota > Metazoa > Chordata > Mammalia > Primates > Tarsiidae > Tarsius > Tarsius wallacei. The sequence continues at coordinate 3,855 of CAUYQG010101736.1, forward strand.
ATTTTCTGTCGCTTATGTAGCTTGCATTCTCATTTTTTAATGAAGACTTTTTTATGAAGTTAATTTTAGTAAAGACCAAGTTGTCAATATAATATAGCATATATATTCATTCATGTTCTGTAAAATAGGTGAAGATTTCTTAAATAGGACATAAAAGCCTTAACCAATAGATCAAGAAATCTTTGACTATCTAAAGTTCATGAAGATATGTTATGTCATCTTCTGGAAACTTTATTTTTTCTTCTAATTTATGTCTGCAGTCCACCTGGATTGATTTGGGAGTAAAGCACAAGGTAGAGATAAAGATTTGGATATCTGATTGACCCAGTACCATGTATTGAAAAGGCCTGGACTGCAATAGCACAGTTATTGAGGTAACTGAGTAGTTCTCTTCTTATGAGGGAAATTGGTCTACAAATTTATTTATTTATTTTTATTTATTTATTTTTAATCAGAGCCTCATTTTGTTGCCCAGGCTAGAGTGCAGTGGCACAGTCTGGTATTATTTTTGTTAAGCTGTGTTTTGTGGGAAATTTGTCAATTTCATATAAATTTCAAATGTATTAGCATAAAGTTTCTCACAACATTTTCTTACTAACTGTTTAATGTTTGATGAACAGTATTGTCTTCCGTTTTCATTCTTTATATTGGTTATTTGGACTTTTATCCATCTTGATCAGCCTTGCTAAGGCTCTGTCCATTTTATTAGCCTTTGTAGCGACTCAGATTTTGGCTTAACGTTCTCGATTACATTTTCCTTCTATTTCATTGGTATCTACTCTTATTTTATCTCTCTGTTTCCTTGGATTTAATTTGCTTTGATTTTTAGCCATCGCACCCAGCCATTTACTACTAAACTCTTTTAATTCTGGTATTAAGCTTACCCCAGGGTATTTTGCTTTTTGTTTGTAACAGTGATTAGGGAGGTAAAAGCATTACTGGTTTTATTGAACTGGGGCTAGGTATGCTATGCATTCTGCAATGCAAGGGACATTCTCTTACAAGAATCAATAGTTACATGTCTTGCATGACCTTCAACAGTTCTGCTGGACTATTCAGGAGGTGACATACCTGCTGATAATGATCTGACTTTATGTCCTTACTCCCTTTTACATATGAGCCCTAAAATATTTTTCCATCGTTTATATAGAGATTGAATTTTCCATGAATAGTACAGAAAGGGAATATTGTGTTTGTTTGTTTGGAACTTTACAGAAAATTAGCTACAATTTTGGGAGATCATATCAACTACCTTACTCTGCTTATGGTATTTTTGTTGCTTATACAACTCATATTTTGTCAGCAATGCAACACATAATCTGGATATATATTTGCTGGGATTCTACAGACAGATGCAAGCATTTGATCCTTCATTTCATATAAAGTCATATTGTTTTGTTATAAATTACCTTCCCTTTATTTTTCTTTATATTCAAGTCTGAACATTGTCATGAATACTCATTTGAAATTGATACGTGAAAGTATATGATATTATTTACTAACTTTAGCTCAAAATGATTATGATTTCATTTCAGTATTTTTGTTGTTAAAAAAGAAGTATGCCGGGGACAGTGGCTCACATCTGCAATACCAGAACTTCAGGAAGTCGAGGTGGGTGGACTGCCTGAGCCGAGGAGTTGGAGAATGATCACCTGCAGGAAGTCGAGACTGCGATGAGCTGTGATCATATATCTTCACCCCAGCCTGTGCGACCGAGTGAGACAGCGACTCAAAAAAAGAAAAAAGAAAGAGAGAGAGAGAGAGAGAGAGAAAGGTCTGGAGTCTGATAGGTTGAGATCAGCTCGGGTAGAAACAGGATATTTGCTAAGATTGATTTCAATACACAAGATCCAACACAAAAAGGCCCTTTATTACTACTATTTCTTTGTTGTTTTTATTATCCTTTTAAAAAATTACTATTGCTACATAAAGCGGTTTTAGGTACTACCAAGTGTCCGTAGCCTGCGGGCGGGAACCTTTGCGCCCCGTCAGCGGTGCTCTTAGGCAGTCACCGACCGGACCCGGGCCGGAACCTTGGCGCTGTGACGCTAGTTTCCGGCGGGCTCCTTAGAGCGCTGAACAGCTTTGGGCCCAAAGACCATGAGAGGGCCGGAGCCGGATCCCGAACCGACGATGGAAGGAGACGTGCTGGACACACTGGAGGCGCTGGGGTGAGTGTTCTTGGGGACGTCTTTTTCCCTGAAATCGCAACTTCTCCTTCTGCTTGACTCCTGCAGCCTGCTTCCCTTGGGCCTCCGCTGGGCCCGGGCGGCCCGGTGAAGGCCTTCTTTCCTGCCCCGCTCCCCCCGGCGCCGACGGAGTTAAGCGGGAGGCGGGAGAGAAATCCGTTTGGGGGGGTGGAGCAGGGCGGGCGAGCTGGGGCGGCGTGGCCCCCACTCCCAAACTTCTTGCTTTAATACTCTGCTGCCCGCAGCCGCGGGAAGGCACGGAGAGGCCCAGCTCGCTTGGGTTCTACCCGCCAGCCGGTGCCCGCGGGTGATGTTTATGTTGACGTAGTGGTTGCGCCTGGAGGGAGCTGTGGCTGAGGACTTCTCTCCTACGGCGTTCCGCCTCGAGCTCGCGAGCGAATCTTTCGTACTTCTTGATTGGAGAAAGTCTTTTAGTTCATTGCGAGTGCATTCATTCAACCATTTCATCCGTCCGTCAACAACATATCTATTAACTGGTGTATTAACATGTTTACCTTTGTAAATTTCTCCTACGGGAAGGGGCAGTTTTCAGATCCCTGTTAGCTACATAGTCGTGAGGGCTACAAAGAGTCTACTGTTTGCTGATATTTATAATTAGTGGTGCTAAGTGCTGTGAGAACTCCTGGGGTGGAAGTGGATGATGTTAATAGTTCCAGGTGTGGGGAGGGGATCCGTTATCTCTACAGCCCTAGTCCTTATCCAAATTATCTTGTCCTACCCATTTATTTGTCTCTTAAACTCCCCTTTTCGCTCCTCTGATCTCTCTCTCTCTCTCTCTCTCTCTCTGTCTCTCTCTCTCTCTCTCTCTGTCTCCCTCTCTCTCTCTCTCTCTCTTTGTCTCCCTCTCTCTCTCTCTCTCTCTCTCTCTCTCTCTCTCTCTCTCTCTCTCTCTCTCCCCCCCGCCCCCCGAAAACCGATGCCCTTATTGTTTTGCTTACTGTCGTATTTCCAGCAACACACTAGAACAGGGTCTGTTACAATAAGTAGTGGTTGAATCAAAGAGTAAATGAAGAGAAGCGCAAAAAAAGGAGAATGTACAGCAGTAAGCATAGGACCAGGTAGTTGAGTGGGAAAAAATGCATATTTATTAAAGAACTTGGAGCCATCTGCACAATTGTTTGCCCTGCTACATGCTGCAGTTTTGTTTGTTTGTTTTTTGATAGGATAAACTGTGTCTTTGCAGTGTCCTTATGAAGCTTCATTCCCCTCCTCTTTTATTTTTTTTCATAAAATTACATTTGCTTCTCTATCAACTGTTTAGTTAGACCCTGGTAATACCTACTTTGCAATGACCTAGTGTTACAGAGCCTTTCACTTAGTAGATTCTGAATAAATATGTCAAATGAAAGAACGGAGCCTAAGTAATCAGTATTTAGGGGGCATTTTTATTTCTGTGAAATCCTTTGGAAATTCTGACTTAACTTGGTTAAGGAAGTAACCAAAAGAAGTTAAAATACTTAGGAGAAGAATTTAGGCCCCAAACAGTTTGAGTTCCCAAGTACTCCAGATAAGAATAGTGGTATTCCATAAATAGTTAATGAAAAGGGGAAGGCAGTGTTTTTGTTCATATTATAGGTGTTTTGGAAAATGAAGTTTGCTATAATTTTGACTTTTATTAAGGGAAATTAGTTTAGAATCATTAAATATGGAAAGTAAAGCAATTTTCACACTTTAGAATTAGTTTTTTCTGGAATAACTGAGAACAGAATTTTGAAGTTTGAATTTCCCTTTAATAATGAAATGTGAAAAAAGTAGTTATTTATTTACAATAGGTATTGTAATTGAATGCCTTTCAAATATCAATGTGGATTGTGAATAATGCATTTTCTCTTGTAAGAAATTTAGGATATCAGTGAAGGTACTTTAGTTTGTCATATAAAATAAGAAATTAATGGGAGGCATTAAGAGAGAAAAATCTATGTGAAAGAACAATTAGTGGCATAATATAAATGAAAACAAGCTAAGAGTCACCCAGTTTTCTCATCTGTGAAATGAGTCAGGCTGGAGCAGATGATTTCAGAAGTCTCTTCCAGTTCTGATTGTCTATGATTTTGTGGAGCAGTAGATCTCAAGGCTGGTTGTGCATCAGAATCTTCTATGGAGCTTGTGGAAATGTTCTAGTCTGGTATATACCACAGACTGATGGAACCATAGTCTTCAGAGGTATGGTACAGGAATGCATATTTTTAAAAAGCTTCACAGCCTAGGTTGAGAAACAGTGCTATGGAAGGAAGTTTACTTTAAATATCTGTTGAGCATAATTGTATATTGGCCACTGTTCAAAGTAGTCAGTGGCGAGCAAAATAGACTTGGTTTCTATTCCTGATTAGCTTACAATCTAGTAGAGAAATAGGCATGGCCACACAAATAATTATAAACTATAATAAATGTGTCAAAAGAAAAGAATAGGATGATATAACAGGAGGACTTATGTCGTTTTAGGGGTTAGGGATTCCTGAGAAAGTGACATTTGAGTTGAAATAGTAAGGGTGAATAGAAGTTAACTAGCTGAGATTGAATGGGAAAGGAGGACAAAAGTATCTTTAGAGTGAGAAGAAAACATGAACACCTTGAGTGGGAAGGAGCATGCTGTATTAGAAGAACTAGTAGGAAGCTAATATGGTGGGAAGGCAGAGTGCAAGAGAGTGGTATGAAATTGGATTCAAGAGTTGGGTGAGGATCATGGCACGTGGCACCTTTTTTTTTTTTTTTTTTTTTCTTGTGTTGGCGTCTCACTCTGTTGCCCAGACTGGAGTGCAGTGGCCTCTCCCGGCCACCGCAGCCTCAACCTGCTGGGCTCTGGCGATCCTTCCGCCTCAGCCTTCCATGTAGCTGGAACTACAGGCACGTGCTACCATGCCCGGCTGATTTTTTGATTTATTGTAGAGATGAGGTCTCGCCAAGTTGCCCAGGCGGGTCTCGAACCCACGGGCTCAGGCAATCCACTCACCTTGGCCTCCCAAGGCGTGGGATTACAGGCTGAGCCACCGAGCCCGGCTACGTGGCACCTTTTAGGTTGTGTTGTAGATTTTTTTCTTGATCATGACAGCAATGGGACATGATTGAAGTATATTTAATAAGAAAGGGAGTGATTAGCTGTCTAATTTGAAAGTTACATCAGTCAGCAAGGTGGAGAATGGATTGGAGAATTTAGTTAGTCTGGAAAAGAAATGATGGTGGCTTAGTGGCAGTGGATACGGAAAAGAAGTGCATTACAGGGAATAGTGATTGGATATTAGAACGCAAGTATTCATTTCTTTTTAGAATTTTTATTAAAAAAAATTTTGTATAGATGAGGTCTCCGTGTGTTGCACAGGTTGGTCTTAAGCAATCCTCCTGCCTGTCAGCATATTTGGATTACAAGCATGAGTCTCTGTGCCCTGCCAGATTTATGTCTTCAGTTGGTGGTTTATTGAGCACCAAAATGAAATGATACACCTTGGGATCTAAATTGGATAGGGAACAAAGTGAAAATAGGGGAGAGATAGTAAATATGGAGAGTACAGAGGGAATAGAAGTAGTGATGATGTAAAAAAAAGTTGTAGGTTAGTGGCCAAAAAGCAAGTTGGAGATTGTGGTCAGGGTGTGACATGGTTGGATTATTTTTGGAGGTGGACTAGTTTTAGATGATGGTAGGGTTCAGGATTTGGCTGAAATACATGTTGTGGAGATGGTTGGAATTGAGAGCTCAAGGTATGAAATAGGGTATCCATATTGCCTTTGAAGAAACTCATTGTAGTGGCAAGAGTAGAAGTGAAGAGGAAGACTGAGCAAAAGGGATGTTGGGGAATGTCCAAGAGACTGATAGATGAAAACCACAGGAGAAATGGTGGCTAATCTGACTGACCTAAGCCTCAAGAGAACAGGAGATATTGATAAGATCATGGGGGAGCAATGGTATGGATGCTGTATTGGAAAGCAAGGAGGACACACACCTCACTATCTGACTTGGAGAAATTTCAGAGGGTAAAAGTAGCCAAAGCTAGAGGTTGTAGGGCTAATATTTCTGGACAATATAGCAACATCCACTAGGTAATGGATGAACATGGTGGAAGAGTTTGAGACACAGGGAGAGGTGTAGAGCTGGATGAGTGGCAAGACCAATAGGGTGGATAAATAGAAAACAGAAAGTGAATTAGGCCCTGACTGTCTTGTAGAGGAAAGTTGCCAGCAGCTCTAACGGACTGAAGATTTGGACCACCCGGCTTGAAGTAGTATCACATTGGCAAGTATGGTTCTAGTGTACGAGGCCCTGGGGAAGTGGAGGGGGTCTAGGCCTAGGGGAAGTGTCCCCAGTGTTTTGAATAACAGTTGCACTTTTCTAATTAAATAAGAATATACAGAATAAAGTAGGAGCATAGTTATTCTCAGTAAACAGCAGAATGGCATTGGAAATCAAAACAAGCATGAAATAAAATTGATAAGCACAAAAATGTTGATATATATAGCATAAATAGACTCTTAAATGCCTATTCTAATTTCTTATATACTGCAAGAGGAGAAAGAGTGATGATAAATAAAGTACTCAAGAATTGTGCTGCTGAATGAGAGGCTTGTGGACAGCTTCATCACTAACTGGTTAGTAGAGAGGTAGAATCTCTGACCTCACTGCAGCTCTACGGAATTAGAATCTTTATTTAACATGACCCTCGGTAGATTCATATGCACATAAGAGTTTAAGAGGCACTGCTCTTGTCAAATACACTCTTAATATTCTTAGTAAATTATCTAGCAGAATATTTTTGGATATGTCTAATGTGTAAGATAATTAGAAAGTTTTACCGAGGGTACCAAAAAAATTTACACATTTTAAGAGATGTCCACTGTAATCAGAAGTGTCTGGATGCTGACGGTAACCACTCTGAGTACCTTTTATAATTGCAGAAGTCAAACATGACTTGTATTCATCTTATTGAGTATTAAAATTTTCATACAGTTTTTTCCTTTCTTAAAATGTGTGTTCATTTTTTTGACACCCTCTGTCTTTCTGGATGGTAACAGAACAATAGGGGTTAAGGGTGTGGAGCTGTGGTTCAGTTCACAGTCAACTGTTAGCTGAGATTATGACCATCCCTGATGAGTTATTTACCTTTATATTTCTCAGTTTTCTCATCTGTAAAACTGAACTAATAATAGTATGTACCTTATAGAGTATTATGTCACTTAAGTGAAATAATTTATATAAAGCACTTAGCACTGGCCTCACATACAATGATCAGTTTATAAATGTTAGTCGCTATTATAGTTTTGATAGTTATTAGATATTCAATTATGTTAAATGTATTTATTTTTTATTTTTATTTTTTACTTTATCTGATGAGCTAAGGCATTAAGGATTATGGATTTTTTTCCCCTCCTAATTCATTGTTTTTTATTAGTTGATCAGTTTCTGTTGATTTTTGTAATTGGCATTTCAGTTAAAATAACTTGTCACTGCCAATATGAATCAGTTACATTTATTTAAGAATTTGTTAGGTCACCAAACTGAGCTGGTGCCATCGATATGCAAAGAATTACACAGAAATTAGAGTGTGGCTCCATCTCGCTAAGATTAGAGAGGGGACCAGACACTTAAGGAACATTTGGCAGCAAATGCTTGAGGATGAAAGCTCTTAAAGCTTCCCTTTTAGTAGAAGCAGGTAAACACAGGAGCTGTTGCCATGGTGATGGGGTGGCAGTCTGTTTCTGGCATCTCTGACAGCAGATGTATGGGTGGGTCGGTCACAAGCACATAGACAAAGGTGAGGTGGTAGTTGGAAGGCAAACTCTTGAAAAAAGATGTTAATCTTAACATCTTGGGACTGGCCCAGGGTTTTGGGAAAGGATTATTGTCCTATATGAGTTCAAGGTGACCAAAGAAATTCCATTTTGGGTTCTGTCCCTTCAGAGTTTATGTGTATTGATGTATTGCAGGAATGAAAGTGAGTAGAGGGAAATAAGATGTTTACTGTATGGGGTGGGGGGGCAAAAACCCAGAATTTATTTACACTTATTGAGATGCTTTTCCCACTGCTCAAAACAATTTTTGAACTTGTCAATTTTGATGCCTTTTAGTGCTTCTGCAGCTTTTTTGTTTCACCTCTTATATGTCAGTAAAACGCTTTTCTCTGAGGACTGTTTTCATCTGGGGAAACAAAAAGAAGTAGCTCACAGGGAGATTGAATAGGGATGTAGGGCAAGTGAGTCATCTTGTTTTGGGTCAAAAACTGCTGAATCCTCAGTGTGGTTTGGGCAGGTATGTTGTCATGGTGAAAAAACCAGTCAGTCACCAGTTTGCCACAACTCAGAACATTTCTTCTGCCAATTGTGATGCAACCTTCTCAAAACTTCCAGATAAAAACTTTGGTTGACTGTTTATCTGGAAGAACAAATTCTGAGTGTACTACAAGGGACCTCTGCTCCAAAGATAATTCTGGAGTTTTGGGGGTTCTCCCTTGTAAGACATGGAAGAAGTAAATTCATAGAGGAACCAGTCTTGGGCTGGAGGTACAGAAATAGAGTTTAAATCCCAGCTCAGCCTTTACTTGACTGTATTACCTGGACCAGATTATTTGCTTAGTTTCCTTGTAGTTGTAGGCAGAAGTCTGAAAGTTTACATGAAGGGTTTGGATCAAATCTGGATTTGAATCCTAGTGCCATCATTTAGTTACTTATCTTCTGATACTACAGAATTAGGATAATACTAACTTAAAGTATTGCTGTAAATATTTAAATAAGTTGTAAAAAAATGTATATATACAGGTTCTTAGTTTCTTTCTTTCTTTCTTTTTTTTTTTTGAATCAGGGTCTCGCTTTGTTACCCAGCAGACTGGAGTGCAGTGACACGATCATGGCTCACTGCAGCCTCAAGCTCCTGGGCTCAAACGATTCTCCTGTCTTAGCCTCCCGAGTAGCTGGGACTACAGGTGCATGCCATTATGCCCGACTAATTCTGTAAATTTTTTATAGAAATAAGGTTTCATACTATTGCCCAGGCTGGTCTAGAACTCCTGGGCTCAAGCAATCCTCTCATCTTGGCCTCCCAAAGTGTGGGATTTCAGGCATGAACCACTGTGTCCAGCCAAGTCTTAGTTTCTTTACCTCAAAATGGGAGTTTGAAAATACCTGTTGTACTCACCTTTTGGTTCTTTTTACAACGGAGCTTTTTTTTTTTTAACATTATAAACTCATAGATATGAATATATTTGATGTATTTTAATACATTGCAGTTATTCTTTCGATACTCAAGTCTCCTATCTCTGGTTAGTAAGTGCTCATTCACATAGGCCAATGAGGCCTTTGAACATAGAATTCAGAGAAAAAGAAATGCAAATGGCCTTTAAACATATGCAAAGATGCCATATGCCTTATTCATAACAGAAATGTAAGTTAAAACTATAATGAACTACCAAATGGTCAAAAATCCAAAAGTTTGACAACTTTGAATTATAGGGGAATGGGTTCTCTGATAATCTTGATAGTAAAACCGCTTTAGAGGAAAATTTATTAGTATCTAGCAAAATTGCATATCTATTTGGCCTTTGGCACAACAATCTAACTTACCCCTAGGAATCTTCTCAGACATGCAGTGACAAAAATTTGCCATATAGTAACAAAACAGTGGAAGCAACCTCCCCCAGAACAAAACAAAACAAAATTTAAAAAATACTGGAAACAACTCAAATGTCTTTCAGTAAATGCTGAATAAATAAAATATGGTGCATCCAGACAGTGGGATAGTATACAACTGTAAAAATGATTTTATAGTATCTCTAAGTACTGCTCCCTAGTGTATATAAATGTGTGAACATGTATGTATTTAAAGCAAGGCATAGAACAGTATATAGTAGGCTACCTTTTATCTTAAAAAAGAGGAAAAAGTGCTTACATTAAAACACATTATGGAAGGGCAACACCAGTATAATAAATCTGGCTACCTATGGTAGAGGGTACAAGATTAAGATTGCAAACTAGATTTTTCCTGAATATACCTTGTTTTTTAAGTTAGACTTTGAAACCACATGAATGTTTTACATAATTGTAAGAAAATTAAATAAAAATGAAATCAAAACAAATACATCTCTAAAAATTGAAAGCAAAATGAAACAAATGTCTATTGATATATTGAGTATGTGGTTTAACCACATGGAAAAGAATTATTTTTCTGTACATCCTTACAGAAAAATAAAATATATTCTAAATCTAAATATATTAAACTATTTTCAGTAATGTTGTTGTTAGTAATAATGCTAGATTTTCTATTCTGAGGCTGTATGTAATTTATACCTATTTTTATATATAATAGAACTATTACAATATTACTAAAAACAAGAATTTTTATTTTAAGAAGTAGATCAAAATATAAAACAAAGTAAGTAAAAACCCTACAATTCTAAATTCATATTGGAAATAGCAATCTGAACTCCTGACATGGTTTCTCATACAAAGACATACAAACAGTGATTAACTTTTGTTACCACATTGTGTGCTCTAAACACCATGAAAAAGAATCAGGGCTCCTGGGAGAAATGCCTGATTACAAGACTATGGCAGGAACATTTTGTCATAGATAGTAAGGAAAGATTTCAAAGATATTGGGAACAAGTCAAGGGGCTCACTGGCCTATATGAATAGGCTCTTACTAACCAGCGTCAGAAGAATTTGAGTATCAAAAGAATAATAACTGCAATGGATTAAATCACATCAAATAGTTTACAATGTTAAGAAAAAGCTCAGTTGTGAAAAGAATCATACAGTAGAAAACCTAATTTAATTAAGGTAGTATGTAAAGTGTTTTAAAAACTTAAGGTTCGTCAAATACAGTTTGCAGAAATGCTTAAAAGTATAAAATTATACAGTAAATGGTTTAGGTTAAAATGATCTCAGGTTCTTTTCAGCTTTATATTTTTTAATTTGAAATTTGCATCTATTCTTAGAATAAGGCTGTTAGACTTTATGCTATATTTGACTTTGTGTTATTTGTGATATTTACCTTAAAATTGGTAGGTAATTTTACTGTAAAATGTTACAATATGGAAAAAAGCCAGTATTAATTATATAGAGCAGGAATCAGCAAACCATTTCTGCAAAAGACCATATAGCAAATATTTTTGGATTTGTTGACTGTACCATCTCTGTTATACCTATTCAGCTTTACCATTGTAGTATGAAAACAGCCATAGACAATCTGTGAGTGAATACATTAATTGGCTGTGTTTCAATAAAATTTTATTTACAATAAAAGAGGCAGCAGGCCTTGATACAGAGTATCGGAAGTTTTTCGTTTGCTTTGTTTTTAACTTTTATTTCTTTCTTTCTAGGTATAAGGGGCCACTGTTAGAAGAGGAAGCCCTTGCTAAGGCAGCAGAGGGTGGACTGACTTCACCTGAATTTTCAGAGCTCTGTATTTGGTTAAGCTCTCAAATAAAATCATTGTGCAACTTGGAAGAAAGTATCACTTCTGCTGGTATTGCCACTATGTTTTATTTACTTTTCTGTTTAATAGTAAAATTAACTGATAGCTTATGATTTACAGTTTTGTCAACAGTATACCCACTGTACAAAGAAAAATTACATATTCTGAAGAACTTCAATGGGTGATATTAAAAATCTTTGGATTAAATTTTAAATTAATCTAAAATTGATTTTTAAATTTGCTGTGAAATTATAAGCAGTTACTATTTAGTACTGTTCTTTAGAAAAAGTAGAGTCTGATTTGATTATTTAAATTAGATTTAATTTTTGAATGCTGCTGATATTGAATTAAAGTGTCCTTTTTTTTTTTTTTTTAAATACATGTAATCCCTAATTTAAATTGTATTCCCAAGCCTGTAATTCATTATTTGGATTCACATTGGAATATGTTTATAAAAAACTTCTGTACTGGCTTATAAAGTTTTTTTTTTTTTTTTTAGGAGATGAGGTCTTGCCATGTTGCTCAGGCTGGACTTGAACTCCTGGGTTCAATCCATCATCCTACCTCAGCCTCCTAAATAACTGCAACTAAAGATGTCCACCATTGCACCCATACTTTCCTTACTTTTAAATTGTTTTTCCCTTGCCAAACATAACAGAATTCAGTTGAAGCAAAGTAAAATAATCTGAATTCTAAACACATGATACAAGTTCCCACGTTATTATGAAATAAAGATAAGCAATGAGACTTACTTAGATGAGTGCATTTATTATCTGAATATGTAGAAATAAAAATGGATCATTTGCTCTGAAGCCAATTAATAATTGTAGCCATAATAATGCTTTTAATATTTCAGTTGCTAACATTTCCATATTATTTGCTGTTACAGAGAATCCATTGGAAGTGATTTGTTAGGGTTTTATGTTTTGTTTTGTTTTGTTTTTGAGTTGGAGTCTCACTCTGTCGCCCAGAGTAGAGTGCAGTGGCCGCTCCTGGCCACCAGCCTCGACCCGCTGGGCTCCGGCGATCCTTCCGCCTCAGCCTTCCATGTAGCTGGAACTACAGGTGCGTGCTACCACGCCCAGCTAATTTTTTTTTTTTTTTGATTAACTGTAGAGATAAGGTCTCGCCAAGTTGCCCAGGCGGGTCTCGAACCTGCGGGTTCAGGCAATTCACTCACCTCAGCCTCCCAAGGCGCGGTATTACAGGCTGAGCCACTGAGCCCAGCTTGTTAGGGTTTTTTTGTTTGTTTGTTTTTGAGTTGGAGTCTCACTCTGTCGCCCAGACTGGAGTGCAGTGGCCGCTCCCGGCCACCGCAGCCTCGACCTTCTGGGCTCCGGCGATCCTTCCGCCTCAGCCTTCCGAGTAGCTGGAACTACAGGCGCGCGCTACCACGCCCAGCTGATTTTTTGATTTACTGTAGAGATGAGGTCTCGCTTGCCCAGGCGGATATCGAACCCGCGGGCTCAGGCAAACCACTCACCTCAGCCTCCCAAAGGCGCGGGATTACAGGCTGAGCCACTGAGCTCGGCTAGGGTTTTAAATATAACAATATTTATAATCTCGTGATAGTTATAGTCTTAAGTTGATATCTGTAGTGTTAAGTTTTAGTGTTACTTTCTATGTAGAAATTGTTTGATTACCTTTAATGAAGCTTTGCGATCACACATCTAAAGATTTAATGTGAAAGTGAAAATTTAGAATTGAATGTAAAATTGAAGTAAACCAATAGTAGATTTTATAGTATTGGATTACTCAGTAAATGATTTTACTTTATGATTTTTTTTTAAAGGGAGAGATGATCTAGAGAGCTTCCAACTTGAGATAAGTGGTTTTTTAAAAGAAATGGCATGTCCATATTCGGTACTTATATCAGGAGATATTAAAGATCGTTTAAAAAAGAAGGAAGACTGTTTGACACTTCTATGTAAGTTATCTTTCCTTGAGCATTTAAATGTGTGTGTTTGATCTGGTTTTTGTTATTTTCCAGTGAAGGTTTATGCAGTTTCATTAATGAAGCATTAGATGTTTTGTATATTAAAATTAATTAATATTTGACTTAAAATATGAGGCTACTCAGAAATGCCTATATAGTATAGTATAAATTATACTCTTAACACTTGTGATTTATTTAGCCAATATAGAATGCCCTGTGTTTGTGATTTTAATACTTCAGTAATTTTTTTTTTACCCAATTCATCTCTTAATATTTGTTGCTAGATGACTAAAATTAATGATTTCCAGTTCTAAATAGATTAAATAATCTTAAAACTCTGAAACTAGGCTAAGAAGATGATTAGATATTGCTTTTTGTGATAGGCACTGAATGATAGTTTGTTCAAAAATATTTATTGATCACCTATTGTTGTTTTAAGAACTTCTCTATATCAGGGATACATCAGTTTTTAAAAAAAGATAAAATTTGTGCATTCAGGGCACTTAAAAGCATGGCCGGTTTTCATCAGGAAAGGATTTGGAGTTTAAATTACTCTATGTTCAAACAATTACCATAAATAATAGATCTAATTGTTTGTATTGGGTCCTTTCAAAAATTTTTAACTTTAATTTTATAATATTTTTAAAGTTCTACAAACAGTGGTCGTTTGAAGTAATTTTTCTAGCATCTTCTAGTATTGAAGATTTCTATTTTAGGTTATACCATTTATAAAAAGAGCACATGATATAGTCCTCCCAGGCTCCAGTTAATAGAGTTTGTTTTCATTAGAGTAGAAATTGTGTTTGAGTGTGTGTGTATGTATCTATGTATTTAGTAGTGATAGACGTTTTGGTATTTGAATTCGCTTCTGTGTGTTGAGGGTATATAAAAATTATGTGCCCTTTCCCCCACTCCCAGTTCTTAACTTTGTTTCCCCATCTTCCTCCCGTTTGGTGTGAATCACTGATGTAATGAATCACTGTTACTAACAGAAGGTCACAGTAACCCTTAGAATATTGGGACTGAAAGGAACCTAAGAAGCACTGGCTTACAGGAACTTGCATACTCTTAGTTTCAGTCAGTGAGGCTATGTAATCCATCATAGTTTCCTTTTTGCCTTTGCTGCTAAGAAGTTCAATAATAATAATAGCAGATTTCTGGTACAAGTAAATATAAAGAGGAATTATGAGAGAAATTGATATCGTTCTTTCTGACTTTTGAAATACATGCTTAGGAGAGTGATGATGAGGAGTTAGTGTTTAATGGATACAGAGTTTTAGTGGGAAGATGAAAAGGTTCTGGAAATGGATGGTGGTGCACAACAAGGCAAACTTACTTAATGTCTCAGAACTGTGCACTTTAAAGTGGTTACAGTGGTAAATTTTATATGTTAAAAAAATTACATGCTTATCATAGAAATCTTAGAAAATAGATAAAATGTAAAGAAGAAAGCATTTATAATCTCACTCCCTAGAAAGAATTATGAATAACTTTTTGGTATGTTTTCTTTCTTATTGTCTGTGTACCTACTCACTCTCTCTATCTTAAATAAGATCGAAATCCTATTACAGATCTCTTCCTCCTCTTCATTTAATATATTGTCCTTTTTGTTTTCCCATCACTTAATTTATTTTGAAAACATAATTTAAATTGGCTACTGTGCTACGATATAACATTTTTACTAATAACTTCAAATTTGGAGATATTTGGTTTTTAATATTTTAAAATAATTGTTAACATATTTTTGGTTACTTTTATTTAGACAAAGATTATGAATATTTAAAAAATCTCTGGTCTGGATGTATATTGCCATATTTTGCCCCAGAGAGATTATACCATTTCACAATCTTACCAGCATTTATTATTTCTTTAGTTTGACAGTTTTAATCATATTGACATAATAAATTTCTTCATGTTGTTCTGAAAAGTATTTGCAACATCTGTAGAATTAAAAGGGCTAAAATTCTTATTATGTGATGAACTTTTATAAATCAAGAAAAAAGATAAAAATTTACTGGAAAAATGTGTAAAATAAATAAGACATGAACACGCATTCTACAGGGAAAAATTAATTGCTTCTAAGAATGAAAAGATGCACAGGATCACTCAAAGAGTTACAAAAATAAAATGACAGGATACTATTTTTTTCACATACCAGGCTAGGAAAGGCCAAGTTAAAAAAAAAAAAAAGATAATCATACAAGTTTGGGAGAGTAAGCATTTTCATATACTATAGACATTAGACTAAGGTGGGAGAATAACTGCCTTGTGACTTGGCAATTCGATGTCTAGGAATACATAGCTATTCCCCTAAGTGTACAAAGATATGTAAAAACGTTGTTCATTATGACATTGTAGTAGCAAAAAGATGGGAAACCTGAGTGTCCATAGTTATATAGAAATGGTACATTTATGTAGTGATATACTAGATAGCTATTAGAAAGAATGAAAGTAGGTCAAATGTTCTGATATGGAATGATCTCTTAAGATATGTTGACAAATAAATATACATAACATGTGTAGCTTGCTCTTGTTTATATGAAAGAAACAAAAGTATATAGATGGGAATATGTATACTGAATAAACACATACATAAATGCCTAAAAAGATACCCAAGAAACTAATGGTGATTGCCTCTGGGGAGGGGGAATCTAAGGACCTGTGATGGGAAGAAGACTTAACTTTTCCCTGTATTGTTTATTATCTGCAAGGATTAGCATTGTAAATATTAGACTGAACACTTGTTTATACTATTATGTAGAGAGAGCATGCTTCTGGAAAATAAAGGTAAATTTCAGCCAATATCCTGTTCAAAATATAAATGTTTGAAGTACTTGTAATCTGTCTTAATGAAGATTTTAAATCAGAAGTACCTTAGCATAGTTCTTATGAGCAAAGTTTGATAGATAATTGGTTTTAACTTTTTGGTACTTGACTCTTTAAACCGTTATGTGCATATTGCTTGGAAAAGTCTTTCAACTAGTGGCTCTCAATCCTGCTCACCCATGACAATCACCTTGGGTCTAAAACAAACGATGCAAATAATCAACCCCTGCTTCAGATCTACTGTTCAGAATCTCCAAGGATGGCACCCTGGCACCTGTATTTTTAAATAGTTTTTCAGATATATTTCCTGTTCATTTGAAGTCAAAATGACTATATTACATTTTGGAGCTTGCACATGTATAATTTTAACTAAACAAAAAAAGAGAATGTTTTAACTATTATAGTGAAAAGTTACTTTAAAACAAGACTATAACCATCTAGGATTTTTGAGTAATTTTCTTATATATGACTGTTGAAAGTATTAAATGAATTGGTGAAAGTAGGAGATGTGCAAATAGATCAGCATGGTCTATCCAACTCAGATTGCTCTACGAGAGGGGACCTAAAAAAAACCCTGGAATTTATTTATTTAAAAATTGTGTATTTATTTTTACATGTTTGAACTTGCCACCTTCAAAGTACTCTCCTCTGTTTGATGCATTATACCTATTGAGATGCTTTTTCCAATGCTCAAAACAGTTTTTGAACTCATCAATTTTGATGCTTTTTCTTGTTTTTTGTTTTACCTCTTCCACATTAGCAAAATGTTTCCCTTTGAGGACTTTTTTCATCTGGAGAAATAAAAGTCACTCAGGGTGAGAGCAGGTACATAGTGGGGGTGGGGCACGGGGGTCATGCTGTTGTTGGCCCAAAACCGATGAACATTCAGTTCAGTGTGGGCAGGTGCATTATCATGGTGGAAGAACCAGTCACCTGTTTGCCACAACTCAGGATGTTTTTCTGCAAATCGTAATGCAACCTTCTGAAAACTTTCAGATAAAAACTTTGGTTGACCATTTGATCCCGAGGAACAAATTCCAAGTCTACTATAAAGGACCTGCCCTCCAAAAGATAATTCCAGTATTTTTGGGGGTCCCTCCTCATATCTGCTTGCAGATCAGTTAGAGCTTTGTTTTCTCCTGGCCTGACTGCGCTGTACCTGTGAGACAGTAATTTATTAGAGTCTCACATCTTCTTAAATTGTCGATTTGCTGGTGGGTCTCTTCTACTGGGTTTTAAACCCTGAGGGTAGACACTATATCTTATTTGACTTTGCATCCCCGTTGCCTGCAGGATTCTTGGCTCAGAGCAGGCCCTTGGTACTTTTATTGAGATAGCAATCTAGATCATTTAATATATTAATTAAAGTGGAACTGAAACCAAGGAGAATGAAACAATCCATTCTTTTCCCTGATAGGATTAAAAAATTTGTCTTAGTTTTTTATTTCTAGTGCCCTTTTTGTTCCCATTCCTCTGTTCAAGCTCAATCTTTAGGCTAAAGCTTTGTACATAAAGTAGATGAAAGTGAAGCAGATCTGTTGCTGATGTGTTGCAGGAGCCTGTATCTTTGTCTGCTTAACTCCAGCAGGAGCTGCTCAGGCTCCTCCAATGTAAAAAAAAAAAAAATCAATCATTTAAAGTACAATGTGGAATATATTTGAGAAGAGTGCTTATTTTATATAGTCCTAGTTTTTTCTCTCATTTCATTTTTAAATTCGTGGTGTTCTACAACGGTTGGTATTGCTTTTTGGTCCTTTTAAAGTTGTTGATTTAAAAACATTAAAAATTTTTTTACTCTGTACCACAACTTTGGAGGTATTGTTGACAGTTTTTTAAGTGAATAATTTCAATGAAATATTTAAAATTCTTGTACGTGTGTTACCATTATGCGTTTTCTCTTTTTTATTTCAGTATTTTTAAGTACAGAACTTCAAGCTTCACAGATATTACAGAACAAGAAACGTAAAAATTCTCAATTAGATAAAAATAGTGAAATTTATCAGGAAGTTCAAGCTATGTGTGAGACCCTTGGTGTACCCAAGTCAACAATTTCTGACATTCCATTTATGCTAAACCAAGTGGAATCAAAGGTATTATATTTGTTTTAGTTTTATTTTTTCAAAATTTAACTAAATGCTAACATGTAAATGCTGTATTAAAAATGAAAATACTCTCTTTAAGTATAAGATATATATTTCATTTCAAGAGTTTATTTCATTTAAACCAAATTTTAGATTTGGACTTAATATGCATGTGACCTAATTTGTCTATAACTAATATTCAAAAACCACATCTTAATGAGTGACTGCCCTGAGGCTTTGCCAGACTTTGCCATGATAGGCCTCACTTAGCAAATTTAAGGATCACTTTCCGAACCTGGGTTGTAATGCAGAATAATGAAACAAGTAGAGTTATACTATAGAGTCAAAAGGAAACTAAGCTTTTTTTAAAAAAAATGGATGTTGTTAACAGAATTACAGGGTGGCTTCTGTGGCAGTGAACATATACAGTTTTTGGTGGATAAGTATTTTGTGTGTTCTGTAGTGAATGGATGAATGAATAAATGACTGAGTACCCTGAGTACCCTGATGGAGTAGTTGAAAAAAACCAAAGCTATGTATCCCATGCATTTTAAATTTTTTTTTTCAGTTATTAACCTACCCTTGTTTTTAATCGAGCCGTATATTAGAGAGCATGCTACTCTTGCAGAGAGTATTTTGGCCTAATTCCTAGGGTTCTGTTAAATACCGAGTCCTCTAGGGGAACAATACAGGATTCATTTTAAAGAAAAAGAAAATTCTTGCTCTTTTTAAAAAAATTTTTAAATTTTATTTTAAAGATGTAGAGTACAATTCAGGGTTAGGTGTACAAATGTTCATTATGCAGGTACTCTTGTTGATGAGGTGTTCCCCTCCCTCCCCTGGCAGGTTCCCCTCACCTGCCAATTTCAATCCCCCCTTCTCTAGCAGTTTCCCACTACTACCAATCCCTTTCTTATAGTATTATGATAATTGTTGAAGGTCCGCATATAAGTGAGAACATATGGTACTCTGTTCTTTGTTTCTGTGATAGATCACTGAGTATGATAGCCTCTCAATTCATCCAAGTTGCTGTGAAGACCATACATTTGTCCTTCTTTATGGCTGCATAATATTCCATTGTGTATATGTACCACATTTTTTTTAATCCATTCCAGTTTTGATGGGCTGCATGGTTGGTTCCATGTTTTTGCTATTGTGAATAGAGCTGCAACAAACATGCGTGTGTAGGTATCTTTTTTGTAGAATGATTTGCATTCCTCTGGGTATATTCCCAGTGGTGGATTGCTTGGTCATATGGAAGGTCAATTTCTAGTTCTTTGAGAAATTGTAACACTGTCTTCCAAAGAGGTTGCACTAGTTTGCATTCCCACCAGCAGTGTAGAAATGCTCCTTTTTCTCTGCATCCTTGCCAGCATCTGTTGTTGTTTTGTTAATGATGGCCATTCTTACTGGAGTTAGGTGGATCTCAATGTGGTTTTGATTTGACTTTCTCTGATGATGAGTGAGGCTGAGCACTTTTTCATGCGTCTGTTGACCGCCTGTATGTCTTCTTTTGAGAAGTGTCTATTCATGTCTTTTGCCTACTTTTTAATGGGGCTGTTTGTTTTTTTCTTTTTGGCATGTTTGAGTTCCTTGTAGATCCTACATATTAGGCCTTTGTCAGATATACAGTTGGCAAATATTTTTCCCCATTCTATGGGCTGTCTCCCTGCTCTCTTGATGGTTTCTTTTGCTTTGCAGAAGTTTGTCGGTTTGTTTATCCTATTTCTTATGGTATGGGCATTTAGGGGTTTGATCAGAAACTGGTTGCCAGTTCCAATTTCCATAAGGGTGTCTCCTGCATTTTCTAAGATTCTTATAGTTTGAGGTTTTACCTTTAGGTATTTGATCCATTTAGAGTTAATTTTTTTGCATGGCCAGCACCATTTACCGAATAGGTTCTTTTCTCCCCGGTAGTTGTTGTTGGAGGCTTTGTCAAAGATGAGTTGGTTGAGAAATTGAGGCTTTGCTTCTGGAATCTCTATCCTGTTCCATCGGTCTATATGCCTGTTCTACTAACTCCAGTTTTAGACACAACTGCCTTAAACTAAATCCTGTTCAATAAAGATCTCATTTGCATTGATAATTTATGAATGTAAAAATAAAGTTTGGCTTATCATTAGTATCATTAAGAAAAAAACAGTAATAAAAAGATTGTTTTTTAGAACTCACGCCAGAGAATAAATCTGAATCTTAGTTCAGAAAACATTTTTCTAGAGTTAACAAGTTACTCTTCATAATGTTTTAATATTTTTTTTCTGGGTTAAGAATGATCTGGGGTTGGCTAAACTTTCTGAGACTCTTTCAAATTGAGACAGATTTCTGGACTTTTCCTAATCTTCTGGTGCTTCCCAAAGAGGTATTCCATTTTATGGTTTTCGGTGAGTGTTGACAACATTCTCAAATCCCTTATTTTCCTACTTGAAATAGACTATAATGCCTATGTTCAAATACTGGCAGATTAATTATAAGGTAGTTATACTATGGCCATCTTGGCTAAATATTTACGTAAAAGCAATTTCTACTCCTTTCAATTTCTATCAAAAGTAAAACTTTCCATATTTTCTTTCTTCTACATGCAATTTGTCCAGAAGAGACCTTGTCACAATAGGGGAAGAAAATTATTTTCTAACTTGAAGCTGTTTAAATGTATAAAGTAATTCTAGTAATATTCACAGTAAATATATAGCATTTACTGTTCTGAATGTTTATATGTAATAACTCATTTAATTCTCACTTCACCCATGTGAGGTAGGTATTTTTATTACCTAAAACAGCCATGTGAGGAAACTGAGGTATTGAAAGATTTAATAACTTAAATAATCAAGTTTCTAAATAGTGGTAGACCCGAGTTTTGAACCCAAGAAGTCAGCTTCCAGAGTCTATACTCTTAACTTACTTTATAACAAGTAATTCACAAACTTGTTAAAACTGTTATGTAATGTTGAAATCCTAGGAATGGAGTTGAACATGATTACATGTTAAGAAATGACAAGTATACATTTAGAATTTTTGAGTGGGGAGTTACAACTAATACTTTTAGGAATTTTTGAAACAGCATAAAATTGGAAATATTTATAATAGTAGGGAATCTACAGAAATGGTCTGTTTTAGGAAAAATAAGTTAATAATTTCTTAAAAGATACAAAAATTGTATCACTACAGTAATTATATTATGATAGAGGTAAATTTGCTATGAAGCTAAGAAACTTAAGCTTTAGGGCCCCTCATTTGTACAGGTTCTAGCCTAATGAAAGAAATACCTTTCTTGAAGTATAATCATTTCATAAAATAGCCAATTTTAAAATTCAGTGAATTTTAGTATATTTTCAGAGTTGTACAACCATCACCAAAATCCATCATGGTCAAAAGAAACCTTGTACCCCATTGTCACCCCAGCTTCCAAGCTAATTGTGAATTCTTTCTCTTAAAGAGTACCCTCAAAGTTAAATCAGTTTCATGCTCCTCAAAATCTGAACTGCCGTTGATTGTTTCCTCTGGTTTTCTTATAACTAGGAAGCTATAAAGATTTTGATTTTGAATTTTTTTTTTTTTTTTTTTTTTTTTTTAGCCAGTGAGTGATTCTCCAATTAGGAAAGTAAATTAATCCTGCAGTTAGGAGAAGTTACTGTTTTTAGAATGACCCCTAATATTGCTAAATGAAAAGTAAATGTCTAATTTCTTGTTTACAAAATAAAAGTTTAAGTAATTTAAATTAGTGGTTTTGCAAAAGTAATGAAAATGTGATGTGGTGATTGTAATCAAGAGAGAGGACTTGTTGCTTGCTCTCTTATGTTGTCTTGCTGATCAACAAAAGCAGAATCCTTACAACTGGAATGTGTACATAGTACTTTTCTGAGAAAAATCAATTTGCTGGTCAAAGGTCTCAGTATCCCTCTTGAAAATTTTTCAGGAAGTAAGAAAGTACCATTTTAAGTAATAATTCCAAAATTATTTCACTAAGACAGATTCTCAGAATGGAACCTTTTAATAGGTACATCTTTACTTGTCTATGTACACTATTTCTTTCTGTGAGAAAGAAGCTGTTCTATAGCTTGAATGAATATAACTCGTGCTTTTTTTTGAAAAAGCTATTCTGTATTGTAATTCTTTTGTGGTGTGTGAAAGTATATTTTAATTATGTCGCTTGAACATTGTATTCTCTAGTGTTCAGAACAATGCTTTAAACAAGAATAATATTTTTTAAAATTAGAGATAGGCATACATTTTTACAATTTTTATATTTACTTTTAGGTGAAAGATATTCTCTCAAAAGTCCAGAAAAATCATGTGGGAAAATCACTGCTAAAAATTGACTTAAATTCGGAACAGGCGGTAAATTCCCCTTTCTTATTGCTCTTATGTAATTAAATTAGTAAGTGTGTCTTAATTTTATACATGATTAGATTTTACTATGTGTATATTATTTTGGAGAATTAGAATGGATTGATATTCTGGAGCAATATGGCCTAACATTTCTTCAATCAAATTATTAATTTAAAAAAATACTTGACCAAGAATGTTTATAGTGTCCGATATATTAGCACGTTGTGATTTGAAAAGGATAGTGGCTAAAAGCCAGCAAGTTGAGAAGTTGCTGGTATATTCGTTCCTTATTGGTTCAGACTACTTAGCAAGTAATTGTTTTACTTAAATTAACATGTTTGATTAAAGATAAGGTAAGCTTTACCGATGGTAGAGTTTAATTTATATGTTTAATGTTTTCTGAATATCATAAATGTTCTATCAGATACTTTATTATTTAAATAATTTGCCATAATGTCTCATGTAATATTTGTGAAAATAGTCATGAAGAACAATATCTTTTGAATCAGTAGGAATTACTTAGCAAAGTTTTCAAATTTCTTTTCTGTGCAGAATGAGAGTCCAAGGTTTGTGATTTTTGTTTCCAAATTCTTTAGGAACAGTTGGAAAGAATCAATGATGCTCTTTCTTGTGAATATGAATGTCGCCGCCGAATGTTAATGAAACGATTAGATGTGACAGTACAGTCCTTTGGATGGTCTGATAGAGCAAAGGTAAGGCTGTTTTCCCATTTGTGTCCTGTAGGTGGTAGCCTATGACAGCTCTTCTGGCTGGCTTGTCTGATACTACATATGTAATTATGCCAAATTTGCACTTTATCACCACCTTAATCTCATGGCCAGGCCAACTACTGGTCGTATATGATGATCCTGGTCTTGTATAAATCCCTGTTGCAAATAACTTAATTTTTTCTCAAATCTTTGACATTATTTAAAACTCATAGATGTAATTTTTGCCTGGATGTGCATAAAAGAAGGGCTATCAAATGAGATAATGAGATAGATATAGTAAACAACTTGTCAAGAAAACAGGGCATAAGTATAGATACAGGTAATACAGATGCCAACAAGTCTTATTAAAAGTGCTTTTAGACTGGATGAATGTGGGGGGTGTTCCAGTTGAACAAGGGGTTGTGAGGTAGAGGCATTCCCAAATATGAATCTCTTCAGGTGGTTTTCTGGAGAGCTGTCTCCCGTTACTCCCATCTTGTCTTTAATCTATACCCAGGCTTATTCTGGAACTACCTCCCTGCCTGCTCTCCCACCCACCCCACCCTGCATCCTAGCCTGGAAACTCTCTGGGCAGTAAGCCTGGGACCATTATAGGGCTTCACCTCACTCAGGGAACACTGTCCTGTGTTCCTTGATGTCCAGTATCTGGCAATCATTAGTTCACTTGGGTTATCCAGTTTTTAGTTGTTTCAGGTGGGAATAAATCTGGTGTCTATTACTCTATCTTGGTTGCAAGTGAAAATTCAGGTATTGTTACATTTTTAAAAAATTAACTGTGTAGTTGTTTTTTCCCTCGTGATATCAGCTAGGGTCAATTATTGCAGTTTCATTCATTTCATGCCTAGGCTGAGCTGGAACATCCAAGATGGTTTTCTCACATATCTAGGTTCTTGGTGCTGACTGCTCTGGTGCTTCCATTCTCTTCTTGGATTTCACATGATCTCTCATTCTGTGTGGTGTCTTGTATTAATTTCCTGTGGTTGCTGTAACTATTACCACAAATTTAGTAGCTTAAATAATACAAATTTTTTTCTCTTAAAATCTAGAGATTAGAAATCTGAAGTAAACGTAGGGTTGCATTCCTCCTGGATGCTTTAGGGGAGAATCTGTTTCCTTCTATTTCCTGGCTTCTAAATGCCACCTGCATATTTTGGCTCTTGGCCTCATCGTCTATCTTCAAAGCCTGTAGCTTAATATAATCTTCACATTTTTTTCTCTCTATGCTTCTATTGTCATATAACCTTCGCCTGTCTCTGACATTCTTGTCTCTCTCTTATAAGTGATTATATTAGGCCTACACAATTAAGAAAGGATAATCTTTCCATCTCAAGATGCTTAACATAACCACACCTGCATCTGCAAAGAAAACATTCATAGGTTCCAGGAATTAGGACATGGGCATCTTTGGGGGACCAGTCAACCTACAGATGTTTCATCTTCCTTCTAATGGAATTTTATTTATTCTTATAGTATTTCTGTAATATGGCAATATGCTATTTTATTTTTAAGTATACTTTTAAAAATTAGGTCTTCTAATGATAATATGTTTTAGTTCTTTTTAAGTATAGTTTTAAAAATTAGAACTAATAAGTTCTCCATTTTCTGTGTACTTTCCCTCTCAGAAACTTGTATTCTCTTATTGCAGCTTGGGCTGTTTGTGTGGCCCTTCTTGGCTACTCCATGTTTTCTGGATCCCATGGCCTACTTTTCATTGTTTATGCCCTTATTCTGCTATAGGAAATCCACGAGTAACTGCCTAACAAAGGGTGCATAGCAGATGATTTTTCTGAATCTCCCTTCATTCTGAAAATGTATATTTCACCATCACACTTAAATATAAAATTCTAGGTTGAAAACATTCAATATTCTTCATTGTTTTCTGTCATTTAGTGCTGCTGTTAAAAAAACTGATGCCAGCCGGGCTCGGTGGCTCAGCCTGTAATCCCGCGCCTTGGGAGGCTGAGGTGAGTGGATTGCCTGAGCCCGCGGGTTCGAGACCTGCCTGGGCAGGCGAGACCTCATCTCTACAATAAATCAAAAAATTAGCCGGGCGTGGTAGCGCGCGCCTGTAGTTTCAGCTACTTGGAAGGCTGAGGCGGAAGGATCGCCGGAGCCCAGCAGGTCCAGGCTGCGGTGGCCGGGAGCGGCCACTGCACTCCAGTCTGGGCAACGGAGTGAGACTCCAACTCAAAAAAAAAAGAAAAGAAAACTGATGCCATTCTCTGTCTTTTTGTGTGACCTTTTACTTTTCTCAGAAAGTTTTTGAGATCTTTTGTCTTTCTTTGAAGTTCTAAAATTTCACATTATATGTTGGTCTGAGTCTTTCATTAACTGTGCTAAATACTAAGTGAACCTTTCAATCTGTAGACTTTCAGCTTTTATATTTTTCTTTATTAATTTCTTCTTTTTTGTTTTCTTTGTTCTCTCTGAAACTCTTTATTAGTAGTCAGATACTGGATATCCTGGGTAGACCTGCTTAAGTTGTTTTATTTATTTTCTCATTTTCCGTCTGTTTCCCTTTTTATTTCACTTTCTTGGAAATGTCTTCAATTTTATTTTGTGCTTGGTGCTAAATTTGTGTTTCCGCAGTTATTTTTATTTATTTATTTAAATTTATTTATTTAAATGTTTTATTTTTTTGAGTCAAGAGTTTCACTCTGTCACCCAGGCTGGAGTGCAGTAGCATGCTCACGGCCACCACAGCCTCAACCTGCTGGACTCAGCGATCCTTCCACCTCAGCCTTCCAAGTTGCAGGAACTATACAGGCACACGCTACCACGCCTGGCCTGTCTGTCTATCTATCTATCTATCTATCTAAGAGACAAGGGCTCACCAAGTTGCCCAGGCTAGTGTTGAACCTCTGAGTTCAGACAGTCCTCTTGCCTCGGCCTCCCAAAGTGCTGGGATTACAAACTTGAGCTACCATGCCTGGCCTCTACAGTCATTTTTAAAATTTCTATGAATTATTTTTGATTCTTAGTTTTCTTTTTTCATATGGCTTTTCTTGTTTTTGGATATACTAGCTTCTTGAATGAAAATGTAAACTTTTTGCCGGGCTCAGTGTCTCAGCCTGTAATCCTAGCAGTTTGGGAGGCTGAGGCGAGTGGATTGCCTGAGCCTGCGGGTTTGAAACCAGCTGGGCAACTTGGTGAGACCTTGTCTCTACAGTAAATAAAAAATCAGCCGGGCATGGTAGCACGCGCCTGTAGTTTCGGCTACTTGGAAGGCTAAGATGGAAGGACTGCCAGGGTGGCAGTGAATGTATGACTGCACTCCAGCCTGGGCGGTAACAGAGTAAGACTATATCTTTATCATTTCTTCCCTATTTTCATGGTAGAAAGATGTATATCATATTGTTGAGGGACTGTCATCAAATATTATTTTATATATATGGACACATATATACACATATACAACACACATACATACATAGGTGTATACACACACACACACACACACACACACATTCTATTGATAGACATTGAGGTTTTCTCTAATATCTGTCTCTTGTTTGACCCTTTAATGAAATTTTTGTTAGTTAAATTTTTGTTCATGTCCATGATATATTCTTAAATGTGAAATTTCTTTATTAAAGAATATGGTTTTAAGGCTTTTGATGCATACTCCAGAGGTGCCCTTCAAAAAGATTATACCAGCTAGGCTCGGTGGCTCAGCCTGTAATCCCATGCCTTGGGAGGCTGAGGTGAGTGGATTGCCTGAGCCAGCGGGTACGAGACCCGCCTGGGCAAGTGAGACCTCATCTCTACAATAAATCCAAAAATTAGCCGGGCATGGTAGCGCGCGCCTGTAGTTCCGGCTACTCGGAAGGCTGAGGCGGAAGGATCGCCGGAGCCCAGCAGGTCGAGGCTGCGGTGGCCGGGAGCGGCCACTGCACTCCAGTCTGGGTGTGTGTGTGTGTGTGTGTGTGTGTGTGTGTGTGTGTCACCTTTTTTTCTTGAGTCGAAATCTCACTCTGTCACCCAGGCTGGAGTGCAGTGGCATGCTCATGACTACCACAGCCTCCATCTGCTGGGCTCAGGCAATCCTTCTGCCTCAGCCTTCCAAGTAGCTGGAACTACAGGCATGTGCTACCACACCCGGCTAATGTTTTGGTTTATTGTAGAGCCGAGGTCTCGCCAAGTTGCCCACGCTGGTCTCAAAGCCCTGGGCTCAGGCAATCCTTTCACCTCAGCCTCCCAAAGTGCTGGGAGTACAGGCTTGAGCCACCGTGCCCAGCCTCAGCCTGGGTCTTTACAAAAAAGTAAAAATAAAAAATTAGCTATCTCTGGTGACATGTGCCTATAGTCCCAGCTACTTGGGAGGCTGAGGTGGGAGGATTGTTTGAGCCCAGGAGTTTGAGGCTGCAGTGAGCTATGATCATGCCATTGCACTCCAGCCTGGGTGACAGAGCCTGACTCAAACAAAACAAAACAACTGATAGCTGCTGCTCAGTGGCAACCTCTGGACTTTTGTACTAATTACTGGATTCTGCTCTCCGCTACCCTCCTTTTAAAAATGGTACCATCTTGTTATTGGATGCTTGCCTGTCCCAGTACCTGAAGGACACAGAACTACATTAGGACCTAAAATGAGTGATGTCAGAAAAGCATTCCAATAAGGAGAGAAATGCCTAAAGCAATTCCACATAGAAGTGGTATATGCAGGCCGAACTGGTGGCTCAGCCTATGATCCCAGCACTTTGGGAGGCTGAGGTGAGAGGATTGCCTGAGCCCATGGGTTTGAGACCAGCCTGGGCAACTTGGAGAGACCTCATCTCTACAGTAAATTTTTTTAAAAAGTAGCCAGGCGTGGTGGCGCGTGCCTGTAGTTCCAGCTACTTGGAAGGCTGAGACGGAAGGATCGCCGGAGCCCAGCAGGTTGAGGCTGCGGTGGCTGGGAGCATGCCACTGCACTCCAGCCTGGGCCGTGGAGTGAGACTCCAACTCAAAAAATAAAAAATAAAAATAAATTTTAAAAAATAATAAAAATGACACTGTCTTGTTATTGGACACTTGCCTGTCCCAATACCTGAAGGACCGAAATTATATTAAGACCTAAAATACTCATCGTGTCATGCGTGGTGTCAGAAAAGCATTTTCCAATAAGGAGAGAAATGCCCAAAGGAGCTCCATTAGAAGTGATATATGCAAAGCATGCTACCCAGGTTGCTCATCGTATTCAGAAGCAAAAGCCTCTTTCCTCCTAGGTCCTACAGTAGAGCTGCCCAGGAATGTGCCTGCTGCTATTGCTATGTGGACCCCTCCTTTCAACCAATTGTCTGAGGATTCCAGGTAACTGGCCTGGCTCACAGATGGCAATCCCAGAATCACAGGCTGTGGCTTGATATGGAAAGCAGCCTCCTTGAGTCCAGCAGATTGGGAAAACCCTCATGGAAGAAGAGATGAGTAAGTTGACGCAGGGGCTGTATCCTTGGCAGCAGTAGAACTGGACACAGTTGCAAGTCCACTGACTTCTGCCAGTGGACTTGCAATTTGATTTATGTGGGTTCTTAGATAACTGGACCATGAGAGGCATCCAGCGTGGACTACTGCTCTTGGAAAATCTCTGTGGGAATTTAAAGGACAAATCAAAGCAAGGCATGTCGATGCTTACCAAAAAACAGCCTCATGCCAGGGTCTGAAGGCATCCAGAATCAACAAGTTGATGCCCTAGTTCAATCTCATGAAGTGGCGACGTAAGTCTGTGAAATGAGCGAGGCTGGGGCATTCAAGCCAGGCAGTGATGGGCCAACCACAGTGTGTAGTGCTGTCCTGCTAATGTTCAAACTGTTACTAAAATTTGTCCTGTTTACCAGCAAAAAAAAAGGGTAATGCTTGCAGTTAGCTCTAGGAAGTGTTTCCTGGAAAGGAAGTCCAGCCTGCAGCTGGCAAGTAGATTATATTGGCCCTTTACCAATTCTTCCAGGGAAACTTAAAAGACTCTGACAGGGCTTGATGCAGATTCTGGGTTTGGCTTTGCACACCCAGTGACTGAAGCCCAAGATGGTAAAGCAACCATTCAGAATATGCAACAGAAAAATTGTAGCAGTTTGGCCATCTCAGTTATATCTCCTCAGATCAAGATACTCACTCCACAACTCATCTACACAACAGTAGGTAAAGAACTAGCACATTCCATGACTTATCAAACATTCCTTATCACCCTCGAAATCTCGGGTTGCTGGCTTGGTGGCTCAGCCTGTAATCCCAGCAAGCACTTTGGGAGGCTGAGGCAAGAGGATTGCCTGAGCCTGCAGGTTTGAGACCCACCCGGGCAACTTGGCGAGACCTCGTCTCTACAATAAATTAAAAAAAAAAAAAAACTCGCCAGGTGTGGTAGTGTGTGCCTGTAGTTCTGGCTACTTGGAAGGTTGAGGTGGAAGGATCTCAGGAACCCAGCAGGTCGAGGCTGTAGTGGCTAGGAGCGTGCCACTGCCCTCCAGCCTGGGTGACAGAGTGAGACTCCAACTCAAAAAAAAAAAAAGAAATCTTGGGTTAATCAAAAATAGGAACAAACAATTAAAACACCTGCTGAAAAAGATGGGGACTTAATGGCTGGCCTACTACCTTCCAGCCATCTTGTTTTGGAACTTAACATGAGAAGGATTAATGGTAGGTCTCTTTGGATAAATTGTTAAGCTTTTGTGGTGGAATTGGGAGGGGAGATGATAGAGAAATTTACTATAGTCGTTCCTGCTTTACCATAGTTTTCTTTTTCAATACTGGACCTGGTAGTCTCTGCATTGGAACAAAAATTAAGGGCTACAGAGGCTGATAATATTCCACAACAAGGTACCATGTCTATTCATTTGAACCCACTGCAAGAATTCCAAAGGGCTTGATGAGAACAATTGTCCCTTTCCCACAGCCTGTCAAATTGGAGCAGACTGTTGAAAATGTTTTGTTGCCTAGTGGGCTGGATGGCTGTGTTTCTCTGTACTCACTCAGCCAAACCCCTCATGATGAACTGAAGGAGATGCCTTTCCTCATCTCGTGTTACTACCAGCAATAGGGACTACCCAGTGGCTGAACCAGAGGGTCCTACCCTCCGGGGAAAGAGTTGGATTGAAATTAATGATGCAGGCTGGGCTCAGTGGCTCAGCCTGTAATCCTGCGCTTTGGGAGGCCGAGGTGAGTGAATTGCCTGAGCCCGCGGGTTTGAAACCCGCCTGGGCAACTTGGCGAGACCTCATCTCTACAATAAATCAAAAATTGGCCGGGTGTGGTAGCTAGCACGCGCCTGTAGTTCCAGCTACTTGGAGGGCTGAGAAGGAAGGATCGCCGGAGCCCAGCAGGTCGAGGCTGCGGTGGCCGGGAGCGGCCCCTGCACTCCAGTCTGGGCTACAGAGTGAGACTCCAACTCAAAAAAAAAAAAAAAGAAAAGAAATTAATGATGCATGCAAGAAAGTGAAGTTGCTGCTGAGAGAAGGGAGGCCAATAAATCATTGTTTAATGAAAAATCTAACACAATCTTGATGCAGTGTGAGCAGCTTAGAGCAAGAGAATAATATGCTCTTAGCTTTGACTGAGAAGGCCCTTGGGGCAAAGGACTCTGCAAAACCTCCTTCTCTTTTGAAGAGCCAAGAAGTGAGATGACCACAGTGGAAAACAGTTTGGCAGAACTGCAGGAAGTTAATGTAGAATTACCAGATGGCTCAGCAAACCCAGAAGACCTAAAAGCAGGGTCTAAAAAGCAGATACTTGTATACCAATGTTCATAGCAGCACTATTCACAATAGCCAAAAGGTGGAAACAACCCAAATGACCAACAACAGATGGATAAAACATGGTATTTATGAACAGCGGAGTATTATTCAGCCTTAAAAAGTTATAAATTTCTATATATGCCACAACATGGATGAACCTTGAAAACACTATGCTAAATAAATTGACAGACACAAAGGGACAGATAAGATACGATTCCACTTACATGTGGCACCTAAAATAGGCAAATTCATGAAAACAAAGTAAGAAGAGAGGTTACCAGGGCCCGGGAAGAAGCAGGAATGTGAAGACCTTGTTTAATGATACAGAGTTTCTGTTTGGAATGGTGAACAAGTTCTGGAAATGGATAGTGGTGTTGATTGTACAACACTGTGAATGGACTCAATGCCCCCGAATTGTATACTTAACAATGGTACATGTTATGTATATTTCACCACAATTTTTAAAGAAGTAAACTAGCAACATCCAACCTAGTGAACACACCTCTGGGCATGGGCTATGTCCTCCCAATGGAAGAACAGAGATGGGAGATCTTCCTGTAGCCACATGGAACATCCTTGTGTGGTTCTGTCTTTTGGTTTGCATTTATAGGCTACATCTAAGATGGATGATCTCTACTGGGAAGCAAACTGCAGGACCTTTTACCTGGTCAAACTCAGAGTATGCCAATTAATAACAATCGTGTGGCCACTCTGCTAAGTCTCAAACTGTTCTAAAACAAAAAAACAAATTTGCAATGATGAATGATTAAGAAAGGTGCCAAGACAGAATGGTAAGTGATTGTCCTCTGCAGGTCCCACCTGTTATAATATTATGTGTAAAAATAGCTATTGTCCTTCTTATTGTGAAAGAAAAGTCACAAGGTGGTGAATGGGCAATTGGAACACTTTAATGACTGACAGCAGAAAAGAATTAAGTATAATTTGGTGGACCGCCGGGCTCGGTGGCTCAGCCTGTAATCCCTCGCTTGGGGAGGCTGAGATGAGTGGATTGCCTGAGCCCGCGGGTTCGAGACCCACCTGGGCAACTTGGTGAGACCTCATCTCTACAATAAATCAAAAATTAGCCGGGCGTGGTAGCGCGTGCCTGTAGTTCCAGCTACTTGGAAGGCTGAGGCGGAAGGATCGCCGGAGCCCAGCAGGTCGAGGCTGCGGTGGCC
>CAUYQG010101739.1:0-14168 GCA_963574415.1 Tarsius wallacei
CCATAGTTTCCCCCCACTGTCAATCCTTTTCTTATAGTACTATGGTAGTTGTTCAAGGTCCATTTATAAGTGAGAACATATGATGCTCAGATCTTTGTTTCTTTGAGAGATCACTCAGTATTATAAACTCTAATTCCATCCAGGTTGCTGCGAAATTCATGATTTTGTTCTTTTTTATGGCTCTGTAATATTCCATTGTGTATATGTACCACATTTTCAAAATCCAGTCCTCTTTTGATGCACAGCATGGTTGGTTCCATGATCTTGTTATTGTGAACAATGCTGCAATAAACATATGTGTGTAGGTATCTTTTTTATAGAGTGATTTGAGTTCTTCAGGGTATATTCCCAGTAGGGAGATTGTGGGGTCATATGGAAGATCGACACTATGCCACCCTTAATACCGTTATTCTGTTTAGAGTGCTACTGTTGGCACAGTTTCTGGTATCCTGAAATAATGTGGTGGTTTGTAGTCCTTATTCTAGGTTGAATTTTTTTTTTTTTTTTTTTTTTTTTTGAGTTTGAGTCTTACTCTGTCGTCTAAGCTGGAGTGCAGTGGCACAGTCATGGCCACTACAACCTCAACCTGCTGGCCTCAGGCGATCCTTCTGCCTTAGCCTTCCAAGCCGCTGAAACTACAGATGTGTGCCACCATGCCTGGCCAATTTTTAAATTTATTGTAGAGATGTGGTCTGCCAAGTTGCCCAGGCTGGTCTTGAACCCCTAGGCTCAGGCAGTCCTCTCACCTCCGTGTCCCAAAGTGCTGAGCTTACAGGCTTGAGCCACTGCACCCGGCCTAGGTTAAAAAATTTTAAGAGCTAGTGGTAACAAAGCTTCTTCTAGCAACTTTGTATTAAAGCTAATAAATTAGACATGTATTAAGTGCTTTCTAGGCGTATGGAAATAAATTAGGTATGGTGTCATCCTTACAGAAATTGTCTAGCTGATGCCAATCACCAGCATCCTGAAGAAGTGTCTGATGTTCTCCCTTGATAGAAAATTAGAATTTAGTCTGGCTTTTTATTTTTCATTCCTAGAAACGACTACAGAAATGATCAGCGCAGCCGACCATACTGATGACTGTTTTGAATGTTCCTTTCTCTCTGACATGATCCATAGTGAAATTGCCGGAGTTTTGCCTGCTGCTTTCCTCGTGGCCTCTTCTTGGGTAGTGAAATTAAGTGACATTTGGATTTTTATTTGGGTGGGAGGGCTGGGACAGTTTTTCTTTTAGAAATGTCCATTGAAATTTTCCCTTTTAGTTTCCATCCTTTTCCTCCCCAACCCTTAAAGCTAAATGCGTTGTAAAATATTGCCAGAATGAAAAGTGTTTTGTAATACTGCAATAAAGACTGCTTGTTTTTGTGGACTTTTGTACATACTAGTGCATTGTTCTGTCACACTCAGGACACAGTTACAGCAGACTCTGACTCTAAAGAATCAGGACGAATTCTACTTCAATAAATCAAAATGTTACTTTCAACAATATTTATTGAGCTTCTCTGGTTAGAGTAGTGATTCCCAAGAATGACTGCAAGTTAAAATCACCTAAGGAGTTTGTTAAAAGTACAGATTCCTAGGCCTTATCAGAGGTCTTTTTGATCAAAACTTGGTGAGTTGTGGGGAATTAGGGCTGGGAATCTTTATATCAAGCTCATCAGGTAATTTTGATACAGTCAGTTTGGTACCAGCTTACAGTTGAGAACCATTTATTTAGGCTATTGTTTTAGATACTGGGAATATGAAATTCTCAGGGCTTGGTAGGAAGAGAAAGAATTTGATAAGCCAGGGTTAAGATAACAATGTACTTTTTATGTTATTTGCTGTTCATTAGATAACTATTTATCCTGCCCTTAACTATGGATAGGGCACTGGATCAGATTCTAGACATTTTATTGATCAAGTAAATAGAATGCATAGTTTGATAACTGCTCCAATAGGGATAAGTATAAGGTGCTTAAAGTGCCAATTTGAAGGACAGTCTAGTCACATGGGAGTAGGAAAGGCTTGGTGAGTCTGTAAGGAAGAGTAGGAATTGGCCAGGTATAGAGTCTTGGGTTAGAAAATGGTGTTCCCAGCAGGAAACTAATGACATGAACAATCAGGAGTTAAGAGGAAGACAAAGTAGAGAACAGGTTCTGCACTTTAGAAGTCTGTGTAGTTTATTGTGACTGGAGGGAAGAGGTCAAGGGTGGGCATGCAAAAGAAAAGGCTAGAGAGGTAAATAAGCTGTATGATAAGGGCCTTGCATTTCATTTTTCACTTGCCTCCAAATAGGGAGTCACTGAAAGATTGTAAGCAAGGGAGTGGCATGATCTGATGTGAGTGGTATTAACTGAAAGATGGTTATGGCTGCCTTGTAGAGAGACTGTATTGGAGACAAAAAGCCAGGTGAGAGATTATATTGCCCTGAACTCAGTGACTGGAGAAAGGAAGTAAACAAATAGATTTGAACAATGAAAGAGAAAAAAAAAATGAGAAGGAAATGTGGCAGGATTTAGTTGGATGTTAGTGGGGAAGGAAGAGTCAGATTTCTGGCCTGAGCAATTGAATAGATACACTGTTAATTGAAATAGGAAACGGGAAAGGAACAGTTACCAGCAAGATGGGAATGAATTCAGTTTGGGGTATGTTAAGTTTGGGACACTTGGGAAACTCAAGTAGAGACATCCAGTTAGCAGCTGGATGTGCATATCTGCAGTTCTGAAAGCATTCGGTATTATGCTCTCCTGATTTTCTGCCTTAATGACCTCTCAGCCTAGTTTCTCCCCAGTTTGACCTCTATATGTTAGAAGTTTCTCAGGGTTCTAAGCCTTTTTCTCCTTTTAATTACTTTTAACCTGGGCAAGCTCACTCAGGCTTTAAATACCATTTAATATGGTGGTGACTACCAAATTTATGTCCTGAGTCCTGATCTCGCCCTCTTAAATTCCCCTCTCTCCCAGTTGCTTACTTGACCTTGCAACTTGGATTTAAAAGAATAGGTGCTTAAAATAATATGTACTGAATAGAACTTTTGAGCTTCCCTTCCAAATCACTTTCTTCCTAGTCTTCCTGACTGGGTGGCTGGTAAATGCCTTCACCATCCACCCAGATCTGACAAGATCAATTAACTTAGAACTTACCCTTGATTTCTTTAATTTATCCTGTACTAACAGATCCCTTTAATTCTACTTCCAAAATATATCTGAAACTATCTTTATATTCTTGGTTACAATCCTGTTATACAGTACAATGATCTCTTCAGGACAATTGTGATGGCCTATTCATAGGTCAGTATATAGACTTGCCCCTCTAAAATCGCTATGTTTCACACAGCAACCAAATGATACTGTAAAGAGGTAAATCAGACTATATGTCTTGCCTCTTTAAACCTTCTTAATGATACTTTACATTGTATTTATAACTATAAATTCCTTACCCTGAATTACAAAGCACTATAAGATCTGGCCTCTGTTTTCTTTCCAACCTTGCTTTGTAACATTTATTTATACTTAGCTACATTGATTGTAATTCTTTTTTTTTTTTGAGTTGGAGCCTCACTCTGTCGCCCAGACTGGAGTGTAGTGGCACATTCCTGGCCACCGCAGCCTCGACCTGCTGGGCTCCAGCGATCCTTCTGCCTCAGCCTTCCAAGTAGCTGGAACTACAGGCGCGCGCTACCACACCTGGCTAATTTTTTTATTTATTGTAGAGATGAGGTCTCGCCAAGCTGCCCAGGTGGGTCTTGAACCCGTGGGCTCGGGCAATTCACTCACCTCAGCCTCCCAAGGCATGGGATTACAGGCTGAGCCACCAAACCTGGCTTGTAATTCTTAGATAATACCAAACATGCTTCTGCTTCAGTATCTTTGCATCTGTTCTTTGTCTTGAATTCTCCTTCCTTGGATATTCACATGGCTGACTCCTTTTCACTATAGTATTGGGTCAAATTCTACCCTCCCTCCCTCCAAGGTCTTTCCTGGCCATCCTACCTAAAATATTGCCCCTCTCCGTTCTCATATCACCTCTTGTAATGTCTTTACAGTACTTAACCACTACTTGAAATGAATCAAAAAATTATCTGGGCATGCGGTTTTCAATTTATCCTCCCCTATTAGAATATAAGCACCAGGAGAGTAGGGGACCTTAAGTGTTATTTACTGTTCTACACCAGTGCCTGGGACAGTGTCGGGCACAGAGTAGGTACTCAGTGAATGTTGACTAAATGAATGAATCTATTTCAGATGCAGATTTGAGTCACATAACAAATTGTAGTGATGAGAGTGGATATGATTAAAACTAGCAGTGGTTTATCATCCTAGCTGTATTTTAGAATTAGCTGGCAAGTTTGTACAAAGATGTCTAGAGGCACCACTCCAAAACAAATCTATTAATCAGGCCTGGACATAATCTATTTTTTGTTTATTTTTTTGAGTTGGAATCTCACTCTGTCGCCCAGGCTGGAGTGCAGTGGCATGCTCATGGCCGTTGCAGCCTCAACCTCCTGGGCTCAGGTGATCCTTCTGCCTCAGCTTTCCAAGTAGCTGGAACTACAGGTGCATGCCACCATGCCCGGCTAATTTTTTGATTTATTGTGGAGACGAGGGCTCACCAAGTTGCCCAGGCTGGTTTCGAACCCCTGGGCTCAGGCAATCCCCTCACCCCTACCTCCCAAAGTGCTGGGATTACAGGCATGAGCCACTGCACCTGGCGCCAGGACATATTTTAAAAGACACCCAGGTGATTATAGTTTGGGGGGGATAGAATGTGGAGAGAGAAGAGCCTAGGACAGAACTCTCAGAAATACATTTAGAAGATGAGCAGAAGGCAATCCTGGGAATGACCAGTAAGATGTGGTCAGTAGAACCTACAAGAAGAGTAGATTTTAGGATAGAAGCTATTTTAGGAAATGTGCCAAGTGCTCAAGCCAGGCTAAGTTACGTATAGAAATCATTTGTTACATTTAGCAATATAGAGGTTGTAAGTTAGCCATTGCTTTGCTAAGCTATGGTGTGGCCATGTGCTCTTTGAGCTATGGCCCGGCCATTTTTTCTTAAGCTCTAGCTCCCTCCCCTCCTTGGGGGGAGGTGAATTCCTCTTTCTTTCTCTTTCTCCAATTTACTTTCTAAATAAACAATATTTCCTAATATAGCTTCTGTGCAATTCTTTGCATTTTTCATGTGGCATCAGATCGCACACCAGACACCCACACCCCCCAACGGGCCTGACCTAACATTCTAGAGGCCCCGCTGGTAGTGTGACACTTCCATTTTTGGGAGGTTCCACCGAGATTTGCCACACTTGCCCCTGAGTGTCGGCCCCCTTTCCAATCTGTGAAAGGTGAATAATAAACTTCCTTCTAAAAAAAAAAAAGAGAGAGAAAGTTGTAAGTTACTTTAGCACAGGGTTTCTTCTTTTTTTTTAACTTTTAATTTTCTTATTTTAAAGATGTGAGGTACAATTCAGGTAGAGTTTCTTAGCCTTGATAAATACTAACATTTTGGGTTGGATAATTCCTTGAGGGAGGCTGTCATGTGCATTGTAGGATTTTTTTTTTTTTTTGAGTTGGAATCTCACTCTGTCGCCCAGACTGGAGTGCAGTGGCCACTCCCGGCCACTGCAGTCTCGACCGCTGGGTTCCGGCGATCCTTCCGCCTCAGCCTTCCAAGTAACTGAAATTACAGGCGCGCACTACCACGCCCTGCTAATTTTTTGAATTATTGTAGAGATGAGGTCTCGCCAAGTTGCCCAGGTGGGTCTCAAACTCGCGGACTCAGGCAATCCACTCACCTCAGCCTCCCAAAGCGCAGGATTACAGGCTGAGCCACCGAGCCCAGCTAGGATATTTAACAGTATCCCTGATCTTCTCTACCTTGGGATACCTTCTGCCACGTTGTGACAACCGAAAATGTCTTTAGACATTGCCAGATGTCCACTGGGGGCAAACTTGCCCTTTGTTGAGCACTTACTTAGCAAAACCAGTTTTGAAAGTAGAGAATTGAATTCTGAACTTACTTAGCAAAACCAGTTTTGAAAGTAGAGAATTGAATTCTGAACCCAAACTGAAGTGGGATAATGAGTAATAGAAACTGGAGAAATTGATAACAGGGAGTATGGATAATTAAGAATCTTGATTATGAAGAGTGGTTACAGGTGGGGTGATGTGAGAGGAGGCAGCTAGACAGGGATATGGGCTTGGGGAGGTTATATTTAAGATTAAATGGGAATTGAACTTGTTAATACACTACATGGAAGGAAATGGGATAATTGATGGTCAGATTCTTTGAGTGAATGGCATTTAGAACACTGGTGAAGGATTTGCTGTAGAATGCCTTCTTGCATTGCAGTTGGAGGTAAGGGTAGGTGCAGATGCTGATAATAGTAAAAAAATAATTTATTGGGGCCAGGCATGGCGGCTCACGCCTATAATCCCAGCACTTTGGGTGGCCGAGGTGAGAGGATTGCCCGAGCCCATGTGTTCGAGACCATTCTGGGCAACTTGGTGAGACATCATCTCTACAATAAATCAAGAAATTAGCTGGGCATGGTGGCACATGCCTGTAGTCCCAGTTACTTGGAAGGCTGAGGTGGAAGGATTGCCTGAACCCAGCAGGTCAAGCCTGCAGTGGCCATGAGCATGCCACTGCACTTCAGCCTGGGCGACAGTGAGACTCCGACTCAATAATAATAATTTATTGGGAGCTTACTATTTGCTAGGCACTGTTATAAGAGGTCTATGTATATAACTTATGACAATCATTTGAGGCCAGAAGGTACAGAGAACATTTCATGGAAGAGGCAAATGGTGTAAATGATTTCGATTGACATTGAGAAGGGGCTTTCCAGAGGGTACAGTGAGGAACAGAGTCACTGAGAGATTGAGCAACTTGCCCAAGATCACATATCTAGTAAGTGGCAGAGCCAGGGTTCTAACCCAGGCTTCAGCCTTACAGCCTGTGTTTTTAACTACTCTTGTAACTAAACTAGGATTAGCTGAAGTGGCAGGAAGTTGAGATATTGGATGTCTTTTTTTTTTAATATACCCCTGATGAGAACGGTTTAATGTCTGCTGAAAGTTTGGGGAAATGATATAATAGCAAGTTCTAAGAGACTGTAGTTGTGAGGGCAGAAGAGAAGGCTTGAAATAACCACTTTGGGGAATAGGGAAGTGTTGGGTCTAGGATAAATTGCCAGGCAACAATAAGGACTCAGTTAAGGTAGGAGGCAAGTATTTGGGGATACCAGTTTGTATGGATATGTGTTTTTTTTTTTTTCCAGCTTTGATTAGCATCATGTTATAGGAACTAGGCAATTTGATTCAGGTAGAACTTTTACTGGTCAGAGATGATAGTGGAGGTATGAGAAAAATGAGGATAGTAGTTGGATGGAGTCTAGACTGAGAGGAGGATGTAAAAAAGAGTAACAGAATGTAAGAAAGTCAAGAGTTTAGTGTTATTGATGAGATTCAGTGAACTTGTACTGGGGATAAGAGCTGGACAGGTAGAAGGTTTGAGTCAGAAAGTGAGAAGTGTGAAATTTTAGAGATGGAGCACTTTCTGGGGGTGACAGGGTTAGGTGTGGCCATGGAAGTGGGTAGCTGAAGGGAATGAAAGGAAAAGTCTTTGTATTTGAGATCAAGAACTGAAGCTAGGGTATTAGATGGTTGTCCAAAGGGATACCATCAGGGAGATGACAAAATTAATTCAGGCAATTGAGAGGAAATGGGGTAGTTGCTGGTGGAAGAACAGGGTCCTCAGAGAAACTGAGTTTTATATAAAGGTGCAAAGCAGTGAATTTATGAGAATAAGCAACACCAGAGAAGAACCCAGGTCAATAGCCAGATTTCAGCTACAGCTTGAAAGATAGATGAGAATATTTGAGGTAAAGGTGAAGGGTATAGATGGTTTCTATTTGCCATCTGTGGGAGCATCCAGAGGTCCTATTAGAAAGGTTTGGGACAGAGAAGAGAGAGGCTAATATTTTGAATGGTATTCAAGGTTCAGTCCCAACAGATCCTGATGGTTGAGGTGAGTGGGCATCTTGGAACTCCCAAGGGAGAAGCTGGTCATTGCTTAGATTAAGCATGCTTCTGTAAGAGTGTTTGATCTAGGCAGCTTTAGTACTGAGGAGGCTCTGGTATATTGGTTGTGTACCAGGTAGTGGATGCTCTTTGAAGACCTTTATGCTGACTGCTGTCTTAAGCCTTTTGGTTAGGCTTGCTGAAATTAGAATTGAGGTACTACTGAGCAGAAACTGGTATTGGACTGACTAATAAGACATTCAGAAATATGGAGGAGGGATTAGAGATCTATGGGCAGGATTTTATAGAAGTTGAGAGCCTGAATTGTTTATTTAAGAAAGCCATGCTTGTACCCGTAGACTTTTGAGGCACAGGGAAATTTGAGTCATATTGCTCATGGGCCTAAAGTTGCAGAGTGGGTAAAAGAGGAACATCCTTCCTATCTTTGGTCTTTGATGCCACAGTAGTAGAGGGGTTACCGTGGAGTGCTGCTTATACTTTGGGATAGTGAAACCACTCTTTGATTTTTTTACTTATAGCTCTCTGTGAGGCAAAACATGAATCTAGAAGTGGAGGGCAGGTTGGGAGATGAATCTGAATGACAGGCAATAGAGGTTGAATATCCCTTCTCCTGAATACTTGGAACCAGAAATATTTCTGATTTTGTAGCTTTTTGGATTTTGAGCATTTGTATTAAACTTACTGGTTAAGCATCCCTATTCCAAAAATCCATAATGCTCTAATATGCATTTCCGTTGGGTATCATGTTGGCACTCAAGAAGTTTCAAATTTTGGAGCATTTTGGATTTACACATTAGGGATACTCAATTTATATAGTGAATTTAGAATAACTGGACTACTCTAGAACCTAGGGTGCAGGGGAGTGGAAGGGAGCATCTATTTTTTTTACCTTGACCTTTCTATGCTTGAGGGAAAGAACTTGACTTCTCATTAGGTCACTTCAGGAGGATTGAGGAAGTAAATGAGCATGGCAGGAGACAATCTTTTTAAACCTCTGGTTGTCATCGGTGTA
The DNA here is from genome assembly GCA_963574415.1 of Tarsius wallacei. Taxonomy (NCBI): domain Eukaryota; kingdom Metazoa; phylum Chordata; class Mammalia; order Primates; family Tarsiidae; genus Tarsius; species Tarsius wallacei. The sequence goes on from CAUYQG010101739.1 coordinate 9,036, forward strand.
CATGACAACACTGAAGAGAGGAAAATGGAGAAAGTTCATATTTGAGTGTTTACTATGTAATGCCAGGCACTATTAAGCTTCATATTAATTCTTATAGGAACTCTCTGAGGTAGTGGGCATTCTCTTCATTTTATAGGTGAGGAAACAGAATCAGAAAAGTTAATAACTTGTCCAAAGTCAAAGATCAAATAAGAGATGAGCCCTAGGATTAAATAACAGATTTGCCTAACTCCAAAGTATGGACTTTTCTTCTTGATAGGGGTTGTAGCTTGTTGGAATTTATATGGTAGATCCTATTGGCAAAGGGAAACTGAAGCTTCAGTAGAAATGAGAGGGAAATTAAGGCAGTTTTAGAGAGTAAATAGGGTCTCAAAGGGAATGACCCCAAGGTAGGTAGAAAGTAGGTACCTAGGTAGAAGAGACAACAAAGAGGATGGGTAGTTCTAATGAAAACTTAATTGTCTTCTGTCTACTGACAGGGAGGTGGAGGTGGAGTGGGACAAGTTACTAAGAGGAGGTGGTTTAAGCTTTTTAGCATTTTCTCCTTGTTTTCCCTCAGCAGCCCTTTCTAGGCAGAAACTCCTCTCCAGCTTTGCCATCAAATTATGGGCACAGATAAAGACTTGATTTAGGGAGGCAGGTTGGCCATCCAGAGAAGCTTTGGCTCTGTCCTTCCCTCTTTCCTCCAGTGAAAAGATATGGCTGAGTGGAAAGAACACTCAAGCAGGAGTGAGACCTGTGTTCCAATGCAGCTTCTGATGAAGGGAACAGAAGAGTCCACAGTTATTCAGAGAGGTGTGGTAGGTGGAGTGATCCTTGTTTATTAATGGACAATAAGTACAGATTGTTCTTTCAGGGGAGCCTGAGAAATGTTCTCAAGGAGGGAGTGGGGGATAGGCTCAAAGAGCTGACTTATTTGGCGGTTTCAACAAGGATTCAGATTTGTTTCCTGATCCTTAGCTGCCAGGGCCCTGTAGCCTGTCGCCTGTGTTTTTGTGGTTTAGAGCAATAGAATGGGAAGGCAGGCATCTTTTTCTTTTGGTCTACTTTGGTGCTGGACTTTGTGAAACACAATGGGTTCAGCTTTACAAGTCGAAAATCTTGGATATTTAATTCTTCTGGGTTCTCAGGCTCCTTCTGGAATCTCGTAGGTTCAGTCTTCACATTGGTCTTAGGTGCCTCACGTACAATGAAAATCTTGTTTTTCAGCTTGTTTTGGATCCAGGGATCAATTGAGGCACACAGGATTAATGTTTCTTGTAGCTGCATTGAAACAAAGGCCATAGTGCTGGCTCACTTTGGGCTCACGTTGGGAGGAGAGGGAGCAGCCAAGGGAGGGGAAGCGCTAGCCACATGCCATGATGGCCCCAAGGAACACGGTCAAGGGACAGTGTCAGAGGGTTCATTTGTTTCACCTCCTGACGAGAAAATAGCGAGGTGGGTCAGAGGATTGGAGGAGAGGTAGAGAAGAAGAAGAGGCGGGCCTTACACTGTTCTTCACAACCTGGTGGTTTTCTGTGTCCAGCATGTCCAGAAGCAAGTGGAACACTTGTGGGCTGCGGATCCCCAGAATGCCCTGGCAGAGGCACAGTAGAGTGCCTAAATAGCCAGCCCCAGGAAGATGCCTTATACCCTTTCCCATTCTATTCCTTTTGTGAGGCTCTGAAGCCCAAAAGAGGAGATATGGCTTCCCAGTTGAGATACTTCTTTTCTTGCCATTTGGGACTACCACATGGGATATCAATGCCCATTATTTTCCAGGAGGAGTCAAGACAGTTTCTGCAATATCTAAGCAACACTCCTCACATCCATCTCCTGTCCCTTAGCCCACCTGCCCCTAGCTCTGAAGAAAAGGTTACCTGATGCTTGGTAGGGCTGGAATTCTAAAATAAACAACCTCCCCAAACTTTACAGACTTTCTTCCTCTTGGTGACTCTACTCAGTCACCTACTCCCTCTGCCATCAACACATCTCAGGAATTGGGTCAAAGAAACAGAGCCAGTCTTACCAAAGAGAGGACCGCTTCCTGGCGTTTAGTGGTGTTTGGGTCCATCAGTTGCCTGTGTAGAAGGGAATGAGTATGTTGTGGTTCAATAAGGGGTGGGGGAGTGGGAGGAAGGCTGGTTGCTTTTTAGGTCCACAGTGATTTGGGCATAATGCCAGGTGATACTAATTTCATTCATTTCCCCCTTTTGTTACTTGGGTCAGGAAGGGTCACGGAAGGGGAAAAGAGGTACTACAGTTTGCCAGGAGACATTCAATGATGATCAGAACTCACATCTGTCCAGAACTTTACCTTTTAAAAGTTCTTTTCATGTCATATTATCATTATTAGTTTGTGCTTTATAGCAACCTTCAGTAGTAGGTATTATTAGCCTCTTTTTGCAAATGAACAAAAGCCCAGGCAGGAGTCAAAGAGTGACTTGGTCAGGGGCACAGGTGAGGGGGAGCTGAGAACCAGCAAGCTCCTGCTGACCCTCTGCCTCCTTCCTACAGCCTAGGATTTGGTCCTGGCAGCTCCTAACCCAGGCTACTCACGCCTCTACCAAGTTCATCATCATAGGCTTCATCTTGAGCTCTTCCACAGTTTCAGCCACAGCCTGCCTCATAGCCTGCAGAGGGATCAAAGTGGGACAACAGAGAGGGAATGTAGAGCTGTAGACTTAAGTGTTCCAGAAACCTTTATTGAACATGTACTTTGTGCTATATGGAGTCCCTGCCTTGAGGAGCTCACAGTCTGGTGAAGGAAGCAGACAAGTAGGAAATCACAGTACTATGTAAGTTACACATAGGATCTCCTAACTCAGTTTTTAGTGCCGTGAAGATTTCCTGGAGATGATACCTGAGCTGAAACTTGAAAGATGAGTGGGAGCTGATAAGGCAGAAGGTTGGGAGTGGGCAGATTTTAGGGGCAGAGGGAGAGCATGTACAAAGGCCTAGGGGCAAGAGAAGTGTAGAGCTTGGAGAACTGAGAATAGTTCAGCTTGGTGAGATGACCAGACAGACTCTTCAGAGCACTCTGAGCAATCACACTGGGACAACAGGTTATCAGTCAGGAAGTGGTTGTCCTAAGCATAGTTGGTGTGGTTCTAAGAGGAAGAGTTGTGAGAGATGAAACTAGAGAGCTAACAGGGCTTGAGTTGTGCAGGCAATATAAACCATTCTGAGGGCCTTGAATGCCAATGGAAAGTTTTATGCAGAGGTAAGATGCAATCTGATTTACATTCTAGAAAAATGTCTTTAGAAATGCTATGATTAGTTTTATAATGAGCAATAGTGAGGATAAAAGCAAAGGAACATAGAGGAAGGCAGGTTTGAATCTGATTGGTGATTTGGAAAAGTCCCTTTGGAGGTGTTGACAAGCCTTGAAGAAGTAATATAGTATTCTAATAGGCAGAAGAAGAAGAGGGGGGTTACTTATCAGTGGGAGTGAATAGTATCGTACAGAAGGAGGAGGGACAATTTGGGGCATTTTAAGCTGAGACAACTGTCAGAGTAAAGGCAAGGTGGCTTGAAAATGTAGGCTGCATTAGCGGAACAGGGGAGTAGGTTAGAGTGAATGTGATATTTGGGGAGAGGGGGCTGTGGTGGTAGCTAAGCCAGAGGAGGTCTCCAGAGAAGGGAGAAGAGACAGGATTGGGCTGTCAGGGCTTGGGAGCTTTGGTCTCACTTACGAAAAAGGGCTCTTTATGTGTCTGCCTCCTGAGCAGGTCAAATGTGAGTTCCTCTAGCCCTTGTACCTGGATCTGTTCCAGCCCAATGCTCCTGAGCATCTGGGTGGCTTCAAAGCGGTCCTGAGGTCAAGAGTGAAGAAGGTGTGAAAGACAGACTCCCTTATTCATCCCTCAACTGGGGATGAAGGGTGTAATTGCTGGGAAAGGAAAGATAACAAGGCAGCCTAGAGCTTACCGCAAGAACACTGGAGGAACACAGCTGGTCTAGGACGGCTCTGATGACTGTAGCTGAGTGCACATGCATCATCTTGACCAGCATCCTAAGTGCCTACAAAGGGTGGGGTGGGGCGGTGTACAGAGCCTAGATGTATCTAGATGGCCAGGTGGACTTGTGTACTGAGCCTAGAACTGGTGAGGAACAGGTGGGGTCCTTTTCTTGCCTCTTGGCCTCTTGAGTGAGAATACAAGTTCATGTATATACATACGTGAATGAACACCCATACCTGTCAAATATACACAGGCACATATACACTTATATGTCCACATGACCCCATACAACATATTTATAAACACACAGAGGACCCTATAGTGCTCTACCACCAACATGACAAGATCTAGACCCCACCCAATTCAGCACTGACCTCTCCCCAGGGCTCCCTGGAGATCCCAGCCTTCTGCCCCTCACACCTTCATCCGCTGGGTCTTGAGCCCTTGGCACAGGCACCGCAACAGGAACTCTTGGGCCATGTTGCTGCAAGGCCTCAGGAAACCCAAGCACAGGGCTGCCTCCACAGATGCTTCATCCGATGACTTCTTTATCAGTGTCTGCAGTACAGACACCAACTTCCCTTCATCTCCAACTTGAGTCCTCTGAGAGGGAAACAGGAGGTGAAGTGGGTGGGAGAAGAGGCTGTCTTCAACCAAGCATTGCGCTTTATAAGAGAGCAGTACTTCAGATCATTCTTCCTAAAATGAATCTCATGACATCAGATTATTTTATCCATTTAACCTTATTTTTGCTGTCGCCTGCTTGCTCCTAGGTCATATCTCCTCATTTCTCTATGACTTTATCTCATGGACGGATCACTGCTTCTGTCTGCAATACTTCTTCTGTCTTAATTTCTGGCATTAAAAAAAATACGTGCTGTTTCTCAGAGAACCATTAAAAAGTAAATTAAAGGTCGGGTGCAGTGGCTCAAACCTGTAATCCCAGCACTTTGGGAGGCTGAGGCGAGAGGATTGCCTGAGCCCAGGAGTTTGAGACCAGCCTGGGCAACTTGGTGAGACCTCGTCTCTACAATATCTCAAAAAAAAAAAAAAAAATTAGCCAGGCATGGTAGCACATGCCTGTAGTTCCAACTACTTGGAAGGCTGAGGTGGAAGGATTGCCTGAACTCAGTAGGTCCACACTGGGGGGTGGCCATGAGCATGTCACTGCACTCCAGCCTGGGCAACAGAG
>CAUYQG010101740.1:0-13532 GCA_963574415.1 Tarsius wallacei
GATCTTAATTTTTTCTATTTTGCAACAGGACCATGGGTGGGAAGTTTTGCTGTCTCTTATAGTTTTGAGATTCAAATAAGATGAGGATGGGGAGCTAGGATTCAGAAACTACTTGCAAATCACAATGTTCACTGATTGTGGTATGGTTTCCCTGAGATCCACTCCACACCAACACTCTATATGATGATGCAATGGGTACATGTGTGTGTCCCCTGAGTCCAAGATACGGTAACAGCAATGAAGAGAACAAAGAAAAGTAGAATGAAATAAGACAGACAGAAATTTAAAAAAATAAAAAACACAGAACAACAAGAGCAGAATTCAAAGCAAAAAACAATTAAACACATACACACACACACACACACACACCCTAAAACAAACTGGAATAACAACAACAACCAAAAGCAGGAAAAACAAACACATACACAGACACCCAAACCGAAATGAAAGGAGAAAAAAAAAAAAAAAGAAGAGGAGCTCAAACCAAACCCTCACACATCATTCACACTCACATTAAACTAAAAAAAAAGAGAACAAAAAAGCAAAAACAAACAAAAGAACCTGAAAAATGAACACCCAGTCCTTCATGTACACACATACGCAGACAACAAAAAATGAAAGAAGAAAGAAAAAAAAGGAAGTAAGCAGAAGAAAACGGGGTGGGGGCAGATCGAACCCTCACATACACATTCATGCACAAAGGAAAATTATTAAAAAATAAAAAAACAAGCAAAACCCTGCTTTCTTGTGGCAGGTTCTGTAATTGTTTCTCTCAGCTGCCCCCCTGTGTCTTCTGCAGAACTTTAGACTCATTCACAATCTTCCCAGTGTCCAGCCCAGGGAAGGAAGAGTTGGCGGTGGGGGTGAGTGGGGCTTCAGTCCTCCCCTCCCACTCTAGTATGGTCAGGGGGATCCCCTCCAGTGGGGAGGTGCAGGATTGTCTCTTCCCCAGGTACTGGCAGGGGGCCCCCCAGCCAGCTTATCCTGGAGTAGAGTCCTCCTATCATGGCTGATGTCCAGACTCTGCCTGAGCTCATCCCTCTCAGTCATGCCCTAGCCATGTAGGTCTGACATTCAGAGGAATCGGGGGCTGGTTAGCTCCAGACTCACCCCTGATCTCTTTGGAGGTCTTCCTCATCCTTTTCTGGCCACACCCTTTGCCCTGCCACTGTGGCTGAATGAGGGCAGGGTGGGGGGTGCTTGAGACTCAGAAATCATCCTGTCCCTCTGGTGTTTGTGCTTTCAAGATATTCCCTGTGGGTCATGATCAACCCTTAGTAGCCAATCTGCTGATCACAGAGATTGAGCTGGGTCTGTCACCCCATGGTGAGCCAGTCAGAGCACTTTCCTGCCCAGCTTTCAAGATGGGGGCAGGGCGCCTCTTTTGTCTTCTCTACTGGGTCTCTGCTGCTGGGCTCCCATACTGTGCTCCCTCTGCTGCCCTCGCTGCCAGTGTCTGGCCAGGTGCTACAATGGTGAGGCAGAGCCCGGAGCTGGCAGTCTCTCCCAGCAGTTTCTTCCTAGGAAGGGTTTTACTGATTTTTTAAAAAATGGCCCTTGGATTCTTCACCCCAGGAAGTGCTAGGTACCAAGCAGAGCAGCTGTGGCACCCGCCGCTTCACCAGGAAAGCCCGGGCCATTTGTTCCTGAGTCCCTACTTAGTCAGTCACTCACACACCCACTTACTCACTGACACATACTCAAAACTTCCCATTCACTCACTCATACTGTGACTCAGCCCAAGTGATTCGGCGGCCATCTTCCTGAGAATCCATCCACATTTCAAGCGTTCAGTTGCCATGTGGCACTGGCGGCACTCTATTGGATAGTGTCACTAGAGGACTATCTATATCTGTCTTGTGTCTCGAAGAGAAATCACCTCCATGAAAATAAAATGTCAAACTCTTTGTGGGAAGGGAGAAACTTTCTGGATGAGTTTAGGCACCCTAGCAAAGGATCTATGCTAGTGTACTCAACTGTGTGTGGTGACTCCATCTTAAAGCAGCTTCAGCTCAACACTTCTGCAATCTCAGTTTCAAATATCCTGATTTCTTATTCAGGTTTTTTTTTTTTTTTTTTTAGCTCTGTTTCATTCAGCTTCTCTGGGCTTTCCTCTCTGCATATTCTCAGTAAAGATAATAGTTTGTTTCTTACATATCTTACAATTATTCGAAAACTACACATAAAAGAGCTTTGGAAAGCTTTTGGTATATTTTTAAAGCATTTGTATTGGGTTGGCCTTGCTTTCGTCTTGTCTCTTTTTCAGGTTTTCTGTAGGGGTGATGTCCTCAAAACGTGCCACATCTATATTGACTGTTGTTGTCGTTTTGGGATAATGATGGCCAGGCTGTCTGATCTGGCAGTAAATGACGTGGGAGAACAGCTCTGCTGCCCAGAGGAACTGCACTCACGTGCACTTAATCTCCTTAATGACATTTGCAGCAACAGTTTCCACTTGGTCCGCTCATCATCCCCACGGCTCATCAATCCTCTTGATTTTGTTTTAAGTTGTATCCATGGGGGAAGGGAAATATCTCCAATCAGGCATTCACAAAATTCTGGGCAGTCAAATATCTATAGTTAACGCTTGTTATCCTCTCCTATACATTACATGCACACACTCTACATTATTCATTAGTTACATTCTGTAGAAAAATACACAAATTCAAACTGCACTTGGTCAGAGAGAGAAATAATAGCTTAGACGATCCTTCATTTCATGAACTCAGAAAGAGCAAGGTAATGGGCACTACAGTTGGATTTTCGGAATCCTCTGTCTCCAAATTCAGTCCATCTTGACTGTATCTCTGGAGTATAGCATCATAAAGTTGGGGTCTTTAGCAGAGGATATATTTTGCCCATGCTAAATCCAGAGGGGGTGTCTGATTTTAGAATTTTGGTTTTATAAGAATGGAGCTAAAGCGAGCACTTCAGCCTAAGGCTGCTGAGGACATGAACAATTCAGGACAAACCAGGTTTCCGTCTGTTAAAGAAGGACATTTGAACGTGGGCAGAGCACAATATAGCCAAAGGCCAGAGAAGGATGGCGTCTGGGCTGAGAGCAAATGGGGAAGGAGGAAGGAGGAAGGATGGTCTCAGGTGATTGCCACAGACACTGGAGGGTGTTGTGGTTCACTGTTAGGCATGGTGGTGTCTAGTGTAAGGGAAAGGGCTGCTGATTCGAAGAGCCAAGGGCCAGAGGCAGGGCTGATGTTGCTTCTCTGCAGACCATTCTTCGAGGCGAAGTGGAATCAAAGCCCCTTGGGGTACTGTGATGAAGGGTTCCGGCTTTTTGTGGACTGTTATTTAGGTTGGATAGAAGATCCCAACATTACACCCAAGTCCAGCACCCCATCCACTGTGTCAGAGATTGATATTGGCATGGTTTCCCTTAGACAAGGAATTCTTTCTCTCCCTCTGTCTTTCTCTCTTTCTCTCTCCCTCTTTCATTCTTTCTTTCTCTCTCTCTCTCACGTGCGCTCTCTTTCTTTTCTTCAAGTATACAGTCTAAACAGCTTTAAAAACCTATGCTCAACTTATAACACTTTTCTGTTGGAGGTCACACTGTCTCTTTGTGTTCCTCAAACTCTCCAAGCCCTTTCCTGCCTCTGAACATTTGCAGATGTTGTTTCTTTTCTACAAAACCTTTTCACCTGCCTATGCACTTGACCAACACCCACTTATCCTCAGAACTCAGCTTTAATTTCACCTCTCGAGGGAGGACTTTGTCACACCCCAGATTAAGTTAGATTCTTGTTTAATCTCTGCTAGTGCCCTGCAACTTGCCATCACAGCAACTACTAAACTCAATAATTGTACAGTTGCATGTTTTTAAAAATGTTTTTCATGTCTCTGTCTCTCTTTCAATCAAAAGGGTCGCATTTGCCTTGCTTACTGTGGCATTTCCAGTGCTTTCCAGAGTTTTACACAATAGGCACCCAGTAAATATTTGTTGAATAATTCATCTAGCTGAAAATAGCAGATAAAGGCATTTTTTTTGCTGCACACCAGAACAATGAACAGAGAAAAATAGCTCCAACTTCACTGAAACTAACTAACCTCCTCAAAGCAAAATCCCCAATTGTAAAGAAAATCTATCAGGTAAGATCTAAAACTAAATGGTAAAAGCTTTAAAATGACCTTCACCTTGAAATTGCAAGGAAGGGTGCATGGAAAAGCCTTGGGAGAATTTCTTGACTCGGTTCCACGTTACAGAGTGGTAGAAGAGTTAGACAAGTAAAATATATTCTAGAAGCACATCAGTTGACAGTTTGCTCATGTGTCTTGGAAGACAAGCAACGTTGGGTGGCAATCAGCCTGCCAGCTGCTGATCTGAGTCAGCTCAAGGGGAATGAAAGAGGCATAAAAACTCAGTTCCCACGCTCATCCATAACATCTGGTGCTTCTGAGTCAGGTCTTCAGTGTGGAGCTCCCAGGAGAGTTGTTGAGACAGTGTTCTCATATGCATACCTGATGGAAAGTACCTAAGGCTTAGCTACTCTCTCACTTACCCCCAGCCCCATCATTCCTAAACACTCTTTAGCAAATAGCTTTCTGAAAAGAAACAAGTCACAACCAAAAGAGAAGTAATGATTAGAATAGAACCATCATTTTGAATGCTATAGAGTACAACCAAGATGACAGGATCACAATCAATCAAAAGCCGACGAGCAGGCCTTGGGTCAAGTGCATTCAGTGATTCAAGCCCACTTTGACTGCTTTGAGAGAGGCAGTCCCTAAAGATTTCATTCATTCTTATACCCAGACCTGGCCCTTTGCCTTCTCCTCCCATGTAGCTCAAATTTTAGTGGCTCAGAAAAAGAAAATGTGTTTTTATAACAATCTAGGGAAAAACATGATGGCACTTCTCAGAGTCCTGAGATTTGGAACCCATGAGAGAGACATCTCAAGAAATCTAGTCCCAAAGCTGACCATTCTCAGAACCTATCACTGTGGATACTTCACAGAGGTGGATGTTGGTTTTTCCAGAAACGTTTTGTGTGGATTTCCTTGTACAAACAACTAAAGACAGAAAGTCAGTGACATTCATATGAGCAAATTTGGTCATGTGGGGCACTCAAGATTGGAAGGTGGCTATGACTCCTTTCCAAAGCAGCTCAACAGTGGCCATGTCGCGTATGGAAGAAGTATGTGCAGAAGCATCTCACTCTTGGAATTCCCAGCAGAAATGGTTGTTGATGACCACAATAGCAAGAGATGCCAGCGTTCTCTGTGGAGGAGACCCCTGGAGACCACAGTGGTCTTGGCTATATGGCTGATACAGATGACCTCCAACTTTACATCTCCCGGTGTCTCCAGTATGCTGATCTCACTAGCAATTCTTTTTTGGGTGGATATTCTCCATCTGTTTTGCTGCACATTGTGGCAGATTCTTTAAAGGACCCTTGAGCCTTTGCTAGGCTAATATGGTTTGTGAATAGGTGTCTACATTTGTTTTGATGGAAGGGAGGAGAATGAAAGCGGACATCACTTACCCCACCATCTTGGTTATGTCACTCCTGTTGCATTTATGTTTGTAGTTAATAGTATGTGTGCATGCATGATTTTAGCTATTTCAAAGATTATGAAAAAAGTATCATGTATATTGAGAGTCCCTCTTTAAATTAAATGAAATTTTATAGCTAAGATTCAACAAATATCATATTGCTAACATAAATCTATCTTGCTGCCTGTCATTATAGTTCATTAACGTTGACTGTTGTATAATATTCCACTGTGGGTACATCCGTAATTTATTCAACTATTTTCTAATGAGTGGCATTGTATTTATTTCCAGATTTTATCACTGTAAACAGGGCTGCTAGGTTTCCTCTTGCATATATGCAAGATTATCTTTGGGGGAATACCTTTAAGTGGAATGCCTGGACCATACCAGAGCTTATGCATTAAAAAATGTAGGAGAAAATGCCAAAATTTTAGCAAAATGGTTGCACAAACTTATACTTCCTTTAGCATTGTGGACCACACCTACATACATCCTTTCCAACAGTGTTAGACTATTTTTTAACCAGTGAAATGGGTACTGATATCTTAATATAATATATACCTTTGTCAGCCATTTAAATGTTCTCTTTTATAAACTGAATTTCAAATTGTTTGCCAACTTTTGCTTTCTTGAGGTATTTGTCATTGAGATCGTTTTTCTTTGCTTTGCAATATAGTTATTTTAATGTATTTCTTATCTACTTTTTTTTTGAGTTGGAGTCTCACTCCATTGCCTAGGCTGGAGTGCAGTGGCACACTCATGGCCACCCCAGCATCAACCTGTTGAGCTCCAGCGATCCTTCCACCTCAGTCTTCCAGGGAACTACAGGCATGCACTATGCCCAGCTAATTTTTGATTTATTGTAGAGACAAGGTCTTGCCAAGTTGCCCGGACTGGTCTCGAACCTACAGGCTCAGACAATCCACGCACCTCGGCCTCCCAAAGTGCTGGGATGACAGACTGAGCCACTGAGCCTGGCCTCTTATCTACTTTTTTTTAAAAGTTTTCATTTTGATGCCAGAAGGAATGAAGAAAGCCTACAGGATTCGTAGAACAATATCAAAAGAACAAATACTGAAATTATACACGTTAAAGAAGAAAATAGAGAGACAATTTGAAGAACAGTTATTTAAAGAAAGAATCGCAGAAAACTCTCCAAACCTGAGGGAAGACATAAATCTCCAGTTACAGGAAGGTCAAAAGTCTACAATAAGATTCAATATAATCAAGACTACACCAAGACATATTATAATCAAACTGGCAAAAAATCAAAGACAAAAAACAAAACAGAAACAAAAACAGAGACTGAGTGAACCCTGAAGTAACAAGAGGAAAACAGACAGACAGACAAACAAAGCAAGTTACATACAAGGGAGTTCCAATTAAGCAGTGTATGTCTCAGCAGAAATCTTACAGGCCAGGAGAGAGCAGGGTAATGTATTCATTATTATTTTCCATAATAGTAGTGCTAAAGGGAAAAAAAAGAGCTTGCCGATCAATTAACATGAAGAGGAGCTCCCAAAATTGGAATTTATTTATAAAATATGCACATTTATTCTTCCACGTTGAAACTTCAGTCACCTTCGAAGTACTCTTTGTTTGATGAAAAACATCTATCAAGGGGCTTTTCCACTGCTCAAAGCAGTTTTTGAACCCATCAATTTCTATGGCTTTTATAGTGCTTCTGCCATCTTAGTTTCACCCTTACCACATTGGCAAAATGTTTCCCTTTGAGGACTTTTTTCATCTGGCGAAACAAACAAAGTCTTTCTGGGCTTGGGTGAATAGGGAGGGTGGGGCACCAGGTTCACGCTGTTTTTGGTCAAAAACTGCCGAACATTCAGTGTGGTGTGGGCAGATGTGCTGGTAAATCACCCGTCCCGAAATGGGCAAATGCACCGAAAGAATCTCCAAAAAAAAATTCACTGATGCTGAACCCAGCCTCTCACAACAATGCTAGTTGGTACCATGATGCCAATGGATTTCTAGAACACTTACCTAGCAGTGGAAGGCTATACTACAAGGGGCCTACTCTCTAAAAGATAATTTCTTTTGGGGAGAACTCCCCTCATATTTTATGTGGCAAAGGAATCTTTCAGTCATGCAGGAAGGTAGAGACTTTCTCAGACAAACAAAAGCCAAGGAGTTCATCACCAGCAGACCTGTCTTACAAGAAATGCTAAAAACAAAACAAAAAACAGTTTTTCAAGCTAAAAGAAAAGGACGTAAATTTTTACCATAAAAACATGACTGTATAAAACTCACTGGTAAAAAGAAATACACAGTCAAATTCAGAATATTATAATACCATAACAGTAGTATGTAAATCACTTATATCTTTAGTATAGAGGTTAAAAGATAAAACTATTAAAATAATAAAAACTGCAATATTTCAAAGGCTTAAGCAATATAAAAATATGTGTATGGTAACATCAAACATATTTGTGTAAGTGTGGAGTAAAAGTGTAGAATTATTTTATATGATCAAAGTTAAATTGTTATTAGTTAAAAATAGCCTGTTCTAACCATGAGAAATTTTATTTAAGCTTCATGATAACCAAAAAAGCAAAAATTCATAGTAAATACACAGAAGATAATAAATTAAAAAATTAAATTATGACACTAGGGACGACAATTTAATCACAAAGAAAGATAGCAGGAGAGAAGTAAAGGAAAATCAGTTATATAAGATAACCGGAAAAGAGTTCATGAAATGAGAAAAGTAAGCTTTTACCTATCAATGATTAACCTAAATGTAAATTAATTAAATTCTTTAATCAAAAATAGAGTGGCTAAATGGATAATGAACATATGTATACCTAACCCTGGATTGTTCCCCACATATTTAAAATAAAAAACTTAAAAAAAATTAAAAACTAAAAACAATATTCAACTATATGCTGCCTACAAGAGACTCACTTCACCTTTGAGGACACACATAGCTTGAAAGTGAAGAAATAGAAAAAGATATTCCATACAAATGCAAATAAAAAGAGAGTGGGGTGTTACTTATATCAGATAAAACAGGTTTTAAGTCAAAAGCTGTAAAGCATGACAAAAAAGTCATTGTATAATAATAAAGGAATTACTTTTTCAAGAAGGTGTAACAACTATATATGCATCCAACTTTAAAGCACCTACATAAATGCAGCAAATCTGAATACATCTGAAGAGAGAGATAGACTGCAGTATTACGGTAGTAGGGAAATTCACTACCCGACATTCAACAGTTAAAAAATCATCCAGACAGAAAAACAATCAGGAAACATTGGGCTTGAACTCTACGTTAAACCAAATGAATCTAAGAAACATACAAAACTTTCCATCCCAAAGCAGCAGAATTCTTCTCAAGCATATGTGGAACATTCTCCAGGACAGATCATATGTTAGGCCACAAAGCAAGACTCACAAATTTAAGAAGCCTGAAATTATATAGAATATTCTTGCCAACCGTAACAGTAGAAACCAGAAATTAATAATAGCAGGAATTTTGGAAACTTCACATGAGGAAGTTAAACAACATGTTCCTAAGCAAACAATGGGTCCAAGAAGAAGTTGAAAGAGAAATTAAAAAAAATCTTGAGACAAGTGAAAATGGAAATACAACATACCAAACTTATGTAATGCAGTAAAAGCAATTCTAAGAGGAACGTTTACAACCATAAAGGCCTACAATAATAAAGAAGAAAGATCCTGAATAAACAACCTAACATGTCATCTTGAGGAGGAGGAGGAAGAGGAGGAGGAGGAGGAAGAAGAAGATGAGGAAGAAGAAGAGGAAGAGGAAAAAAAAGATGAAAAAAAAAACTAAGCCTAAAATTAGTGGGAGGAAGGGGATAATAAAGATCAGAGCAGAGGTAAATGAAATCGAGACTAGAAAAATAATAGATATGATCAATAAAACAAATAATTATATATTTCAAAAGACAAAATTGACCAAACTTTAGCTAGATTAAAACAAGAGAGATGACTCAAATAAAATCAAAAGTGAAAGACGAGACATTAAAACTGATACTGCAGAAATACAAAGGACATTAAAATGTGCTATGAACAATTATATACCAATAAATTGAAAACCTAGAAGAAATGGGTGAATTCTTATACACATACAACCTATCAGGACTAAATCATGAAGAGACAGAAAAACTGAACAGATCAATAACAAGAAAGGAAATTGAATCAGTAAGGAAAAACTCTCCTAATAAAGAAAAGTCTGGATCCTGATGGCTTCACTGCTGACTTCTATCCAACATTTAGAGAAAACTAATATCTATCCTTCTAAACCTCTTCCAAAAAACTGAAGGGGATGGAATACTTCCAAACTCATGAGGTCAGCATTGCCTTGATACCAAAGCCAAACAACGACACTACAGAAAAAGAAAACTACAGGCCAAGATTCCTTATGAACATAAATTCAAACAGTCTCAAGAAAATACGAACAGGTCAGATTCTATAATACAGTAAAAGGATCATTCACCATTACCAAGTGTAATTTGTGACTGAGATGCAAGGATGTTTCAGCATGTGCAAATCAAGAAATGCATTACATCACATTAACAGAATAAAGGTCTAAAACCATACAATCAACTCAGTTGATGCAGGAAAGATTCGACGAAATTCAAGATCCTGTTACAATAAAAACTTCCAATAAATTAAGTATAGAAGGAATTTATCTCAACATCATAAAGACCACCACAGCTACCATTATACCGAACGGGGAAAAGTTGAACGCTTTTTCTCTAAGATCTGGAACAAGATAAGAATACCCACTCGCGCCACTTCTATGAAACATTGTACTGGAAGTCCTAGCAGAGCAATTAGGCAAGAGAAAGAGAGAAAAGACATTCAAATCAGAAAGGAATAAGCCAAATAGTCTATTTCCAAATGATATGATTTTTTATACAGAAAACCCTAAAGAGTCCATTCAAAATCCATTAGAACTAATAAGCAAAATCAGTAAATTTGCAGATAACTAACATACAAAAATTAGTAATGTTTCTATATACTAACCACAGACTATTCCAAAAACAAATCAAGGAAACATTAATATTCATAATATCTACTAAAAAGCAATACGTTTAACCAAAGAGGTGAAAGACCTGTGTACTGAAAACTAAAAAAACTAATGAAATAAATGGAAAAAGACACAAATGAATAAAAAGGTATCTCAAGTTCATGAACTGGAAGACTTAATACCTTAAAGATGTCTATACTACCCAAAACAGTCTACAGGTTTTTTATTTTTTAACTCAATATATATTTACTTTAATTTTTTTATATCTGCAGCAACATAGAAATAGATGTGTAATTCTTTATGCCTATAGTTCTCATACAATAAAAGTTGAAACATTTACAAATTAAATTAAAACAAAAATAGAACCAATAAAATGCAAATTACCCACCTTTAGTATAACATATGATGCCGTCTTGCTGAAATAAAAGTAAAACATTTTGCTCAGCATAAGTAAATCACAAGTATTTGGCTTAATATCAAAAAGCTGTAGTTTCAGATCCCATTCTGTAAACTGTTTATGTGTTTTTACTTAAATGTGGAGAATGCCTGTTTACCTAAGTATCTTTTTCAAACTGGTGTTGATAAGTTCAAGTCTTTCTCTTCTCTTTCAAGGTAGCTAGAACAGGGTTTTAACCAAACCTATCAAATGGCAGTCCTGAAATGCCAATTTTATAAAAGGTACAAATTTGACAAAGATGCTAAGAATATACAGCGGAGAAAGTGCAGTTCTTCAACAAATGGTGCTAGGAAATTTGGATATACATACACAGGGTAATGAAATTAGACCTTTCACTCACCCCATGTACCAAAATCTACTCAAAATGGATTAAAGTATTAAATGTGAAACCTGAAAGTTTAAAGCCACTAAAAAAAAAAAAAAAAAAAAACCACGGGGGGAAGACATTGCTCTGGGAATGATGTTTTGGATATGACCACAAAAGCACAGGCAACAAATAAAACACATTTTTAAAAAGATAAAAGTTAAAACAATATACATTTTAAAACTAAACATTTTCTGCACAGCAACGGCCACCATCAACAGAGTGAGGAGGCAACCTGCAGAATGGGAAAACAAAATTGCGAACTTTACATCTGATAGGAGGTTAATATCCAAAATATATAAGGAACTTAACTCAACAGCAAATAAACCAATAATCAGATTAAAAAATGGCAAAAGACCTGAATAAACCTTTCTAAGAAAAGAAAGAAAAAATGTAAACAGAAATATTTGTTCAAAGCTCAGCATTACTAATCATCAGGGAAATGCAAATTAAAAGCACAAAGAGATGTCATCTTTCACCTGTTGGAGTTGCTATTATAAAAATTATAAAAGACAAATACTGGTGAAGATGTGGAGAAGAGTGGACTTTGCAAGCGATTGGTAGGAATGTAAATTAGTACAGCCATTGTGGAAAAAAAAAAAACAACCCAGCATGGAAGTTCTTTAAAAATGAAAAATAGAATTACTATGTGATTCTCACTACTGGGTATATATCAAACAATATAAAATTTGTATGTTGGAGCTGGGAGGATGGGTTGTAGGAGTCATGTAGAAAATTATTATTTTTTGTGAATATTTTAACTTTTGTTTTGTTGTGATGATTTTACATTACTGAAATGAACTAAATACCAGACTAAATACAAGTCATCCGAGTACAGGAATGAATGTGCCATGAAGGAAGGATCATGGTTACCTTAATTCTTTGCCTCTGAAGTCCAAAAGATAATAATTACTTATCCAAAAATAATAGTTAAGAGAAAAGATAAGTTAAAAGATAATAATGAAAGTAGAACAAGAATTGTGCTACAAGAGAACACAGTGCCTTTTTTTTCTTCCAATCTCAGAGTAGGCAAGAAATATAGAAAGAATAAAAGAAAGATTGATAAATACTACTAAATAAAAATTCAAAACTCTTGTTCGGCAAAATAATGAAGTATGCAACATCAAATGACCTACCATAAATAAGGGAAAATATTATAAATTATTTAACAGAGAAAAGGCAGGTTTTCAAACCATTAATAAGAACAATGACTCAATGCATCAATGGGGTAAGAGTGTGAAGACGCAGTTCACAAGATAACCATACATGGCTTCTAGAAAACTGCAAAAATGCTCGGTTCATCGGACAACAGGGAGATACAAAATACTATATTTTATGTTATCCAACTGGCTGAGATTAAATGGTTTGAAAATATAGGGCGAGACATAAATTTGCCCAATAACTTTGAAAGGCAATTTAGTCTCAAATATAAAAACTTCCTCTTGGTACTCTTAGACCAAGAAATTCACACAAATCTGTGTTCTCACACATGTGAGAAGTATGTATTTTAGAGCATAATCCTAGCAAAGGACAGAAAGAGTACAAAAAGAAGCTCTTAAACAACAATGTCATATTATTTGCTGATACTGAAATATTTGTACTACATTGTTAATTGAAATAAGTAGACTAGAGAACAATGTGTAAAGTTGATTCCCATATATGTAAAAATAAAGCAGAAAAAACATCCAGAACTGTACTATATAATACAGCAGCCAATAACCACATGTGACCATCAAGTCTTTGAAACTGAGCTGGTCTGAACTGAGATATGCTGTTGTGTGAAACACACACTGTGTTTAGAAGGCTTGGTATTTTAAAAAAGATTGTAAAATACCACATTAAAAAGTTACTATGTGAATTACATGATGAAATGATGACACTTTGAATATAATAGGCTAAATAAAATAAGGTATTAAAATTAATTTTACCTGCTTTTTTCAACTTATTAATGATACTGCTAAGACATTTTAAGTTACGTATATGGCTTGCATGAGATTTTAATTGACATTATGCTCTAACCAATACATAAGAAATTGTTAAAAGCTAGTTACAGCCAGGCTCGGTGGCTCAGCCTGTAATCCCGCGCCTTTGGGAGGCTGAGGTGAGTGGATTGCCTGAGCCCGCGGGTTCGAGACCCGCCTGGGCAAGCAAGACCTCATCTCTACAATAAATCAAAAAATTAGCCGGGCGT
>CAUYQG010101743.1:0-11270 GCA_963574415.1 Tarsius wallacei
GGTGGCTCAGCCTGTAATCCCGCGCCTTGGGAGGCTGAGGTGAGTGGACTGCCTGAGCCCGCGGGTTCGAGACCCGCCTGGGCAGGCGAAACCTCATCTCTACAATAAATCAAAAAAATCAGCCGGGCGTGGTAGCGCCCGCCTGTAGTTCCAGCTACTCGGAAGGCTGAGGCGGAAGGATCGCCGGAGCCCAGCAGGTCGAGGCTGTGGTGGCCGGGAGCGGCCACTGCACTCCAGTCTAGGCGACGGAGTAAGACGCCAACTCAAAAAAAAAAAAAAAAAAACACAGGTGAGACCTAATCTCTAACAAACAGGCACAAAGCCCAAAAGAAATCAGAGGTTAGGGAAAAAAATAATAGAAAACTCTTCCCTGAGCCCAATTATTTGAGAAAAAAGAACAGTAAAGCCCGGCAGCGCCCACTCTCACCCAGCACTGATGCCTTCGCTACTGTCTCTCCCTGACGGGAAAGGAAACTTCACAAAACGACAACTTTTTGGTCTGTTTTTCTAACTGCTGTGTCCTTAGCACATGGAATGGTGCATGGCACGTATCAGGTACTCAGTAACCTGAAATTAACGCACTGGTGGGCTGAGGAAACGGAGGCATGCGTCTAGACGTCCGGTGAGGACGATCCCTCCCTCCTTCCACCCTTTCTTCCCTCTCACACTACTCCATCCCACTGACTGGGGTCAGAGAAAAAAACGTTTCTAGACAGGAAGAAGCAGCTATTTCCCCTCCAGTGAATTTCCTAAATGCGTTTTCTCTGCAACGGTTTACTAGAAGTCCCTCTTCTGCACCCCTTGATTCTGACCCTTTTCCTTCCACTTCTCCTTTCAGCCTGCCTTTCTGCAGGGCTCGTGTCTGAAGTCGTGACTGTTCTCAACTTGGTCCTCTCCCCTTTATCTCTGGAGGGTCTCACCATACCTTGTTGTAGTGTTTGAAAACATCTGAGGCTGCGTCCATCTCCAGCACCCCATACAGCAGCAGCTTACAGAACCCAGCCAGGAGGCGGCGCCGCTGGTGTAGCTGCTCTATCTGTAAATGATCCTCCTGGGAATGACCTGGCTCACATCAAATGCAGAACGGAACCACAGACTTAGGTCTCCTGCCCTGCAATTCCGAGCCAGGCCCAAGCCCCAAACCAATCCTTCCTGAACCCCAAGTATAGAGCTGCTGTACCACTGCCCAGGTCTCCAGGCTGGATGAAGACGTGGTCCATGAGGAAGCTGGCTAGTTCAGACTGGAGAGTAGCTTCAGGAAGAAAGACAAGGGGTCTAAGGAAATCGTGGCCCCCTGCAATCATCTGAGGACTGAAGATGAGAAGCAGATCGCTTAATAAGACAAAAGCCTGTTGGGGGGAAATTAAGGATGCTTAAAAAGATGGAATGGTTCTCAAGATAGAACTGACATAGCTAATTTCTCCTGGGAATCGGGGGGACATTCGCCTTCCTGCTCTCATTTGAGTAAATGCTCACCTGCTCCTGGATCCCAGGATCCACGTCTGAGAGGCAGCTCTGGCAGAGTTCGCAGAAGGCCACCAATCTGCCCTTCAAGCTCAACTGCTGCTTCTGTGGGGACAATGGCTTGAAGGGGAGGAATGAAGACACAGGCTCCTCCATTCCCATTCCCCCTTCTCGGATCAATACTCACCTGGGAAGCACTCGACCCAGAAATGTGTGTTAGTGTCCAGAGAATGGAATAATAGACAAGAGTCATGGCTGGCAGGATCACCTGTAACAGCAGAATGTTTGAAAAATGAGGCTTGGGCAGGAAAGAAAGAGAGAGGTGGAGGAAGAGACAAACAGGAAGACACACACACACACACAGCAGTGAAGACAAGAGGCAGTGAGATAAGGAGAGACCCAATTGCTTTTCTGGTGGAAAAGAAACCATACTCCAAACAATAATCCCAGGCTTCCAAACTGGGCAGAAAGGTCACCTCCTCCTAATTTACTTTAAGTCTCCCAGAATCCCTCAATATTATCCTCGACTCCCAGAAAATCCAAGAGAATGGCTGTTTTGAGGCACTGGGAGTTGAGTCCACCTTCTAAGAGAGAAATGTGAGGTGTGACCCCCACCTAATCTTCCTCCCCGTGTCCGCTCCACATGCAGGGACCGGACCCACCTTGGCGCGGTGACTACCTAGGACACAGGCCAGGCTCTTCAAGTCTCCTCCCCTGCTCCCACACCTCTAGCCCATCCACTTGCCTGGCGAGGAACCTCTCCTGTGTCCACAGCCTTCCGGAGTAGTCGGCAGCATGGCTCATAGAGCTCCCAGCGAGTTAGGTCATGAGCGCTTTGAGGAGAGAGAGGGAAGCTTGACACTGGAACAGAACAAAGGGAACCAACTCCACAGACACCAGGAGAAAGAGAAGAGGGAATGAGAAGAAAGCCGCTCACTTGTAGAAGGCAGAGAGGCGCTTCAAAGTGGCTGCTAGGCTGTACACCTCATCCTCATCTAGGAAGGACGACTGAGGAAGGAAGAAGGTCCACAGCAGGACTTCACAAGAGCTCACCGATCCGTGTTTCCCATCTTGCTGCCCTTCGCACCCTCTTTTGCGGCATCCCGTTGTTTGGTCCCAGCTCCTACCTGCAGTAGCTCCTCAAGTTCCTGCTGGAAGCGGTCGGTCAGCAGATCCACTAACTGGCTGCGGGCGAAGTCTACCCGGCTGAAGAATGTGAACTCGGGATTGCAAAGCAGGTAGAGGGCATGAGCTCCAGCCTCAAGCACTGCTGGCTCGGAGTGCTTCACCACCACCTCCTGGAGTTGTTGTAAGAACAGCTGCAGGTGCTGAGAAAAGAAAAGGCAAGAGAAGACGGGTGGGGGTGGGGGTGGGGAGCCTTCTGGAGGGGAGGTGGGGGGAGATAAGGAACAGGGAACAGGGTTGAAAGTATTAAACTTCAAGGATAAGATGGCCAAGAAAAAAGGCTTATTGATTTTTCTAGAACCCAGGTGTTTTTTTGGGGGGGGAGGGGGGAAGCAGGATTTTTTGAGAGGACAGAAAAGTTCCCAGAACTGGAGGGGACCTGAGGGGATTGCCTAGAACTCAGGTTTTTTTGTTTTGTTTTGTTTTGCTTGAGCTGGAGTCTCACTCCGTCGCCCAGGCTGGAGTGCAGTGGCACACTCACGGCCACCCCAGCGTCAACCTACTGGGCTTCAGTGATCCTCCCACCTCAGCCTTCCAAGTAACCGGAACTACAGGCGTGTGCTACCATGCCCGGCTAATTTTTTTTTTATATGTTGTAGAGACAAGTGGCCCAGGCTGGTCTCGGACCCCTGAGCTCAGGCAATCCTCTCGCCTCAGCCTCCCAAAGTGCTGGGATTACAGGCTGAGTCACCACGCCCAGCCTGGAACTCAAGCTTTTAAAGAACCAGATACAGGCCACAGAACCCTTGGCGCCAGGCAGACAAGCGGCAGGTGCATGAAATCTGCCTCACCTTCTCCAAGCGCCTCGTGCAGCAGATGCTGAGGTCAAAGCAGCTGAGAAGCTGGAGCAGGGGAGCGACCTTCTCTGCATCCGCTGAGAACTGTGATGAGTGAGAGGGCTTCCTTGTGAGCTAACACACTGCTACTTCCTACACCCATCCCTTATCAGAGACCATGTCCTTTCACCATTCATGGTGTGACACTGAAGACTGGGGCCGTGGTACCTTGGCCAGGAGCTGGGGTAGCAAGGGGATGAGGTGCTCAGTCAGCTTCACCTTGTCATCAGTTTGGGTCTTGCGTTCTTTAGGGGTTAAGCCCTGGAATCAGAGTTGCTTGGATGTGGGGGGAAAGTGTGGAGAAACGCTGATCCCAAGGGTGCATGCACCCTTCCTCCCCATTATTTTAGCTGCCCAGGAAGGAAAAAAGATCTCAGGAACTCCCTGCAGATTTTTTTCTGGAAAGGGAATTCCTTGAGGGGCAGAAGCAGCACCTTAGCCCAGGCCCGAGGACAAGGATGCAAGATACCTGTCTGCATTTAATAATGAAAACCTACCCAACCTGCCCCTCATTCCATACCTTCCTCCCAGTGACGCGCCCCACAGGTGGGTGACCCTCTGCAGCTTGCCGGGCACTGGACACAAGGATTTCTATCAGTGTGCTCTCCTGCACATCGTCCAGGTCTGGTGTGGCAAGAGGATCAAAAACACCGCATCACCTTAGCCACCTTCCATCTTTACGTTCTCCCCAGCCCATGCCACATACTGCTGCCTTTTACAAGTATGGCAAGAAATCTCTTCTGGCTTCACACTAGGAGGCGAAAGGTCCCCCAACCCCAGCTACCATGTGGCACGCACTCTGATCCTTCTCCAGCAGCAGGCTTGTCAGACTCTCCCAGTCCTTCAGCTGAGACCCTGCACAGTCCCATAGGCTGTCTACTAAGTAAGCAGCGTGATCATGGAGCTGCAAAAGAGTATCAAAAGAGTGTAAGTTACCAAAGTCACATTAAAATACTCCAGGGGTCAGGCAAGGTGGTGCACGCCTTTAGCGGCCAAAGCAAAAGGACTGCTTAAGGCCAGGAGTTCAAGACCAGCCTGGGCAACATAGCGAGACCTCATCTCTACAGAAAAATTTTAAAATTAGCCAGGCATAGAGGCACATGCCCACAGTCCCAGTTACTCAGGAGGCTGAGGCAGGAGGATCACTTGAGTCCAGGAGTCCAAGGCTGCAGTAAGCCATGATGGTGCCACTGCACTCCAGCATGAGTGACAGAGTGAGACCCAACTCAAAATTTAAAAAAAAAATGCACTCTAGGAAGTGCTTATTGATTAGACAACACTCTCCTTCCTATAGTGCCCACCCCCATCCTTCTCTACTTGTAGGCCTTATGCACAACAGCCAAACATCTTTCCATGTCACCTCACTCTCCACAAAGAAGGACAGCAGAAGGTGAAAGAAAGTCCTCTGGGCAAGTGGACTTCGGCGTCGCTCTCTTCCACCCACTGTTCTTGTTTCACACTCGGGGTAGAAGAGTCTGGTGGAATGGACACAATGAAAGGGCACAGCATGAGAGGAAACAGAAATGCGATAATCACCATGAAGGGAGGAGATGGCCCAAGGAGACAGTAAATGAAAAGGAGGTGCAGAGCTAAGTAAAGCCCCAAGGAGTTGAGAGAAGAAAAGAGACACCAGAAAAATATCCACAGGTATGGGGAGTCCTTATGCAGAACAGCTGGAGATGAGGGAGAGAAAACAAAAGAACGGTGTTAAAGAAACACAGGAAAGGAGCCCCCACTCACTTCCAGTACAGAAACTCTCCTGCAGCAGAGGCCAGGGCTCTATTTGAGGCATAGACAACAGGGTAGATGATCTCACAGTCTGCATCTGTCAGCACCCCTTCCATGTTCCTGCCCAGAGAAAAGCAAAGCAGCATGTAGACATGGATGTTGTCTTCCCGCACAAACAAGACTAGAAACAAAAGAGGCAAAAACAACAAGGCTATAACTCACAAAAACTCTTAAGTGAAGAGTGGAAGACAAAGGTGTATGGAGAGAGAGAAGAAATAAATATCTGCCCCCCTTGAGGTCCTGCAACTCAGGTACGACCTCTGTCTTGCAACCCCCACAGGTGGAAGAGTCAACATATGACAGGCGGAGGGAGAGGACTCTGGAAGGGCAAAGGTCCGAGGTGCTTGCATCCCCTCTTCCCAGGACTCACTTAAGGATGAGTATTAGCAGCCTGACAGCCTCTACTGCCACATCATACTCTCTGTCCATGACCATGGAAACCATCCGGTCCTGCAGGAAGGAGACCATTGTTCAATATCTCATTGTACCTGTTCCAAAATGTTACATTCTCTTAGAATCAGGGGTTCCTAAAGAGAGGGTGCAAAAGCAGATGCTGGGGCAGCTAAATATATATCAGAGCAAGAGAAGTGGAAAGACACAAGATGGGGAAACAGGAACTATGACGAACAGTCAACAAGGAGCACTGCCCCAATTTTACCTTGAAGCGGCTAGTGAAGAGGTCCAGGCGTGCCGTCAGGTCCTGGTTGCCATACAGCCCTTTCAGAGCCTTCAAACACTTCAGACGGACTTCCCAGTTCTGTTGAGGAGGATGAACCAGGAGGAGGGAAACAGACCACTCTTCTACCTGCCCCTACTCGGCCTCTAGACTCCCCTCTCTGAGCCCTCATCCTGGCCTGGGTGTCCTCTTTACTGAGGACTCTGAGATATCAGAGCCAGTGAACAGCTGCCTTCTTAAAACATGAAAGAATCACAGCAGAACTCAGCACTTATGATGAAAAGGATCCTTTGGCTACCACCCTAACCTCTGTATTACCAATCCATCGACAACGTTCTCTCATGGGAAAGTCTTTCTCCCCCTAACCTCGGGTTCTGAGGCCTTTCATCTCTCAGATACGTCTTTCTCCACCTTATCCCACCCTTCCCAGTCCTTAGGGAGTTTCAAGGTTTAGCGATCTGACGCGTGACCATTGCTCACCAGATAAAGCAGCTAAGTGGCAGGACCAAGAAGAGGTAAAGGGTCCGAGGGTAGGGAGAGGACGAAGGAAACGGAGAAAGGGGGGCGGACTCAACTCCCACCTTGTCGTGCAGGGTCCAGCCAATGTATTTTAAGTAGCTGTCGGTGAGGAAAGAGGTGCTGTAGCTTTGCATCCAACACCCAATTTCTTCAATACAAATAGCACGGATCTCAGGAAGGACGTCCCTGGACAGAGAGAAGTTGACTCTCATCACCCTCTCTCCAGACTCACCTTCCACACTTCCAGACAGCTAACTCTCAAAGAAGAATTCATCTTCTTGGTGAAACACTATGTACCATGCCTTTCGTGTCTTCTTCTCAACGTAAATACTGTATCTACATGACAGGAGACCCCCCAAAATGGAATTTATTTATAAAAATTGTGTGTTTATTCTTACATGTTAAAACTTCAGGCACCTTCAAAGTACTCTCTGTTTGATGCAATACACCTATCAAGATGCTTTTTTCAATGCTCAAAACAGATTTGAACTCGTCAATTTTGACGCCTTTTCGTGCTTCTGCCGTTTTTTGTTTCACCTCTTCCACCCACATCAGCAAAACATTTCCCGTTGAAGACTTTTAGAAAATAAAACTTTTTTAAAATCCAGGAAACAAAAAAAGTTGCTCAGGGTGAGATCGCTGAACAGGAAGTGTGGCGTAACAAGGGTCAAGCTGTTTTTGGTCCAACACTGCCGAACACTCAGCACGGCACGGGCAGGTGCGCTGTCGTGGCGGAAGAACCAGTCACCTGTCTGCCACAACTCGGGACACTTCTTCCACAGATCATGATGCAGCCTCCTCAAAACTTCCAGACAAAAAGGGTGGTTGACTGTTTGATCCAGAAGAAAAAATTCTGAGCGGACTACAAGGTTCCCATGCTCCAAAAGATAATTCCAGGGGTTTTTTTTTTAGTCCCAACCGCAGATATATATATATATATTACACACACACACACAGTGTGTGTGTCTATTTTTCTTTTCCTTCTTTTAAGAGACAGATATGTGTATATATATATTTTTTTCCCTTTTTAAAGAGAGAGATATTGCTATGTTGCCCAGGCTGGCCTTGAACTCCTGGGCTCAGGTCAGGATCCTCCTGCCTGAGTCTCCCAAGTAGTCGGGACTACAGACACACGTTACTATGCCTAGTTAGTAAGCATTTTCTTTCTATAATAAGCCCATAAAATAGTTGAATCAGCTTCTCCACACCTTTCTTTTTTTTTTTTTAGTCGGAGTTTCACTCTGTTGCCGAGGCTGGAGTGCAGTGGCACGCTCACAGTTACCACAGCCTCAACCTGCTGGGCTCAGGCAATCCTTCCGACTCAGCCTTCCAAGTAGTCAGGCCTACAGGCGTGTACCACCACACTCCATACCTCTTTTAAAAGCCAATTTGGAAAGTTCATTCAACTGGTGGCCAAACCATGTATATTTAAATTCCACTTTAAGAAAAGGTTAAGTCAGTTGAAAGGTTCTGGAAAGGCAGAAGCAGAAACCTAGGTAAGAGTGAGAAACAACACATACTCCTTTAGCTGAATCCCACCAGTTCTTTAAGCAGCATAAAACTCCCCTGCCCTCAGCACAGTGAGATGGAAGGCTGGCACCGGAAAAAGCCTGCCAAGCTGCACACAGCCCTCAGAAAAGCAAGCCGGGCCTTTTGGTTCTCTGCTCGTATCCTCTCAAGCTCCAGCCTCTGAAAGACAGGGGGTGAGGGCAGAACTTGGGCAGAGCTGGAGCCGGAGCATACTCAGCGATGTCTATCCTCATCTTTTCTCTCAGAAGAGCTTACAAGGTCTTTGTCGGTAGCGATAAACTTCATTAACCTGAAACACTTGTTGTTGAGAGTTTTTACTCCAGCTGCAGGACCAGCTGCTTCAATGAGAACCCCGGAAACTCACCTGTACCGATGCACAAAGACACCCCTGAAGAGGGCGTTCATCATCCCCTCAATCTCCTCTTGATGCTCTTGGAGCTGAAGGACAGGGATAAGCAGGTCAAACTCTCTTATAGCCCAATAGCATAAGGCTATAGAAAAGTACAAGTTCCTTCCAGACAAAAAAGGCTGGTTGACCATTTGATCCAGAAGAAAAAGTTCTGAGTGTACTACAAGGGGCCCAACCTCCAAAAGAAAATTCCAGGCATTTTTTTTTAGTCCCACCCTCAGATATATATATTGTACACATACACACACACAATTTTTACTATTCCAAAAATCCTTTGGTCCTTAAGAATTATACTAAATCTGGCCGAGCCCAGTGACTCACTCCTGTAATCCCATCACTCTGGGAGGCCAAGGCAAGAAGATTGCTTGAGCCCAGGAATTGAGACCACACTGGGCAACATAGCAAGATCTTGTCTCAAAAAAATTAAATTAAATTAAAATTAAAATTAAGAATTATGCTAAATCTACTCTCCCTGTGTTATAAGTGGAACAAGGCCGAGATGACAGCACATCTGTTTACAGCATGATTTACTGAATAGTTTAAATCCACTGTTGAGACCTACTTCTCAGAAAAAAAGATTCCTTTCAAAATATTACTGCTCGATTTTAAAAAGTTGCAGTGTTTCAGATGGGGTTTAGAAGAAGAATTTCATAAGCGTTAGTCTAGTTGAGTTTGACTAAAATTTAATAGACTTTTCACAGCATGTGGAACCTGAAAGAAAAATTTATTCCCTACTAACTTCCCCTTTTTCATTATCCCAAGAATGAAAAATAATTGTAAAAAAGGTTAATGGGCTCAAAGTATTGAAATAAAGATGGACAGAAAGAGCAATTGGGGTTAGTTCAGTCAGGGTACTGTCCTCTTTCATTATGTCCTCAACTGTTTTTTTTTTTGAGTTGGAGTCTTACTCTGTCGCCCAGACTGGAGTGCAGTGGCCGCTCCCGACCACCGCAGCCTCGACCTGCTGGACTCCGGTGATCTTTTCGCTCAGTCTTCCAAGTAGCTGGAACTACAGGTGCACGCTACCACACCCGGCTAATTTTTGATTTATTGTAGAGATGAGGTCTCGCCTAGTTGCCCAGGCGGGTCTCGAACCCGTGGGCTGAGGCAATCCACTCACCTCAGCCTCCCAAAGCGCGGGATTACAGGCTGAGCCACCGAGCCCGGCTGTCCTCAATTGTTGTTTAAGATTTTCATCTGCCTTTTGTAAAAAAAAAAAAAAAAATATCAGGAAAGCAAATTTTGATTTATTTAATTTTTTAGATACCTCTGTATGCCAGTTAAAGAATGTATCTCATTGTTTCTGCAAGGTTTTTGGTCCCTTCTTTTCTAATATGCCTTGCAAATAAACGATTTTATCCAAATTAAAAAATATATCAATACTACTGCTCAATGACAATGTACCTGGTCACTCAAGAACTCTGATGAAGATATACAAAGAGATTAATGTTTTCATGCCTGCTAACACAACATCCATTCTGCAGCCCATGAATCAAGGAGTTATTTCAACTTTCATGTCAATTATTTAAGAAATACATTTCATAAAGGCTATAGCTGCCATTTATAGTGATTCTTCTGATGAATCTGAGAAAAGTCAACTTAGAACCTTCTGGAAAGGATTCACCATTGTAGATACCATTAAAAAACATTTGTGATTCATGGGAGGTCAAAATATCAGCATTAACTGAAGTTTGAAGAAGTTGATTCCAATCCTCATGGATAACTTTGAGGGGTTCAAGACTTCAGTGGAGGAAGTAACTGCAGATGTGGAGGGAATAGCAAGATAACTCGAATTGGAAGTGGAGACTGAAAATGTGACTGAATTGCTGTAATTTCATGATAAAATTTAAATGAGTAAGGAGCTACTTCTTAATGGATGAGCAAAAAAAGTGGTCTCGTAAGATAAAATCTCTTAGTAACAATGGTGTGAGCCGGGCTCGGTGGCTCAGCCTGTAATCCCGCGCCTTGGGAGGCCGAGGTGAGTGGATTGCCTGAGCCCGCGGGTTCGAGACCCGCCTGGGCAACTTGGCGAGACCTCATCTCTACAATAAAATCAAAAAATTAGCCGGGTGTGGTAGCGCGCGCCTGTAGTTACAGCTACTTGGAAGGCTGAGGCGGAAGGATCGCCGGAGCCCAGCAGGTCAAGGTTGCAGTGGCCGGGAGTGGCCACTGCACTCCAGTCTGGGCGACAGAGTGAGACTCAAACTCAAAAAACAGTAACAAAAACAACAGTGTGAAATGACAATAGAGGATTTAGAATATTACATAAACTGAGTTGACAAAACAGTGGCAGGGTTTGAGGACTGACTCCAGTTTTGAAAGATGTTCTGTGGGTAAAATGTTATCAAACAGCACTGCATGCTATAGAGAAATCTTTTTTTTTTAAGAAAGTAGGATTTATTGAGAGGACAGAAAAGCTCCCAGAGTGGAAGGGGACCCAAGGGGGTTGCTCCCAGAAACATCTTTCATGAAAGGAAGAGTCAACAGACATGGCAAACTTCACTGTTGTCTTACTGAAGAAACTGCCCCAGCCACCATTCTAATCAGTCAGCAGCCATGCACACTGAGGCAAGAGCCTCCACCAGCAAAAAGATTATAATCCACTCAAGGTTCAGATGACCATTAATGTTTTTTAGCAATAAAGTATTTTAAAATTAAGATATATATATATATATATATATATATTTTTTTTTTTTTGAGTTGGAGTCTCACTCTCGCCCATACTGGAGTGCAGTGGCCGCTCCCGGCCACCGCAGCCTCGACCTGCTGGGCTCCGGCGATCCTTCCGCGTCAGCCTTCCAAGTAGCTGGAACTACAGGCGCATGCTACCACGCCCGGCTAGTTTTTGACTTATAGAGATGAG
>CAUYQG010101748.1:0-37185 GCA_963574415.1 Tarsius wallacei
CACTCCTCAAAAGAAGATATACAGGCAGCCAACAGACACATGAAAAAGTGCTCATCTCACTCATCATCAGAGAAATGCAAATCAAAACCACATTGAGATACCACTTAACCCCAGTAAGAATGGCCATCATTAATAAAACAAACAACAGCAGATGCTGGAGAGAATGCAGAGAAAAAGGAATGCTTCTGCACTGCTGGTGGGAATGCAAACTAGTGCAACCTCTTTGGAAGACAGTGTGGCGATTTCTGAAAGAACTAGAAATTGACCTTCCATATGACCCAGCAATTCCTCTATTGGGAATATACCCAAAGGAACTCAAATCACTCCACAAAAAAGACACCTGCACACATATGTTTGTTGCAGTTCTATTCACAATAGCAAAAACGTGGAACCAACCGTGCTGCCCATCAAAAGAGGACTGAATTAAAAAAATGTGGTACATATACACGATGGAATTCTACACAGCCATAAAGAAGAACAAAATCATGAACTTCACAGCAACCTGGATGGACTTAGAGTCTATAATACTGAGTGATCTTTCACAGAATCAAAGAACTGAGTATCATGTTCTAACTCATAAGCAGACCTTGAACAATTATCATAATATTATAAGAAAAGAATTTGGCAGTAGCAGGAAACTGCCGAGAGGGGATCAGGGAAGTGGGATTGGCAGTAGTGGGAGTCTGCCTGGTGAAGGGGAGGCATACCTCCTCAACAAGGGTATCTGCATAATGAACATTTTTATACCTAACCCTGAATTGTACCCCACATCTTTAAAATAAAAAAGTTAAAAGTTAAAATAAAATAAAATCAAATCTGAGTTCAGCAAAAGTTTTAAGTTAGGACCCCCAAAACATAATTAAAAACAAAAAGGAAAGAAAAAAGTCAATTAAACTTCTTCAAAATAAAAAAAAAAAGATTTTTAAGATATGCTGTTAAGAAAATAAAAAGAAAAGTCACAAACTTGCATAGAAAACATTTGGAAATTAAATATCCAATAAAGGACTTGCATACAAAACATAAGATCTAAGACCTCAATAACAAAAATTCAAACAATCCATTTTAAAATTGGGCAAAATATTTATATAGCCACTTGACCAAAGAAGACATACAAGTTGCCAATAAGCATATGGCAGAAAGTTTATTAGTTAAGATGATGCAGATTAAAACTACAATAAAGTACAACTTAATAGCCACTAAGATGGCTACGCATTATTTATAAAAAGGAAAATAGCAAATGTTGGCAAGGATGTGGGGAAATTGGAACCCTTTGGTGTTGCTAGTGGGGATGTGAAATAGTAAAGCCACTTTAGAAACAGTTCAGCAGTTTAAAAAAATGGTTAATATAAATTTACCTTACAATTCTTTTTATGCCTTGATATCTACCCAAAATTCATAAAACATGTATCTACGCAGACTTGTACCCGAGTGCTTATTCACAATAAATCTACAATAAACAGTGTACTTTTGGGGTACACAGTAAGCAGTGTGCTTATTCACACTACTGATTCATACTAAGTAGTAGTATCCACAATAATCAAAAAGTGAAAACTATCAAACAGCTGGTGAATAGAAAAAATGTAGAACATTCATTCAGTGGAATGCTACTAAGCGATAACAAGGAATAAACTGCTGGTTTATTGCTACCACAATGCATTATCCTCAAAATTATATTAAGTCAAGAAACCAGACTCAGAGAAGTACATTGTATAATTCCATGTAAACATAGAAAGATTAGGTTTTGTGACCAGGGTAGAGATGGGAAAGGAAGGAGGGTTGGGTAGAACATAGGAGCAAAGGCAATTGGCTGCACAAAGACATGCAGACCATTGTGGTAGTGATAGAAATGTTCAAAAACTGGATTGTGTTGATGGTCACACAACTTTGTTAATTTATTAGAAAGCATTTTTTGGTCTGAAATGCATTTCAAAGCCCAAGAAATGATAAAAGCCAAGGAAAAAAGAGATATTTCTATTCCTTTTTTATGTTCCAAAAGTAAGCAGTTCTCAGAGTTATGTATGATTACTATATAAGTAATTTTAAAAGTGTAAAGGAAAGGACTTTCACTGAACACAGTTATATGTGTATGTAATACATTAAAACATGGGTAAAATGCAACATATATTTAAACTGTGACTGCAAATAACTTGAGAAGTTTCCCATTATATAGAATGTGTAAAATGGATGAAACTGGTTCATATGTAAATATATTTAATATGTTATACCACATTTAATGAACTGATCATTTAAAAATTCAAATATTTTATTTACTCGTTTTTAGTATAACTTCAAATGAGAATGATACAAATTTTATTTGTCCCTAGAAATTCATTGAACTTGAAACTACTTTATGATATATGTGGCCTCTTGATTATTTCTAGGTATATGGTATTTTATATACTTAAATCATTTAGAAACTGAGGTTGGACACTATGGCTCACCCTAATAAAGATTTTTAAAAAGCCATTGGCATTTAATAACATAAATGAGGAAACAAGGGCTACTATGATTTTAAACTTATTTAAACTAAACTTCAGTTTTGCGGGAACAAATGTTTTTTTCTCCCCCATTTGAAGTCTCCTGCAAGAAAACCTTGTTACTGTGTGTGTGTGTGTGTGTGTGTGTGTGTGTGTGTGTCTGTATGTGCAGCAGGCAGAGAGGGAAGGTGGATTGAGGGGGGAAGAATTGGAAGAAAAAAAATCAATACTTAGTTAATTTTGCCTAAGAGCTTTGTCTAAAATGCTGTCTTGAGTACATTTTTTTAAAAACTGTTTTTCTCAAATGTTGCTTGTGTGAAAAGCACAAACTCATCAGAGAAAAAAATATTTACTAAGAAAATCTGTAGAGAGACTCATTATGCAAAGTCCTTGAAAAATGTGTTTATGATTTCTCCTTGAGCATTGCTGTGGCAGAAGTTAGGAGTGCTGTTTTGTTGTCTATTTTTTTTTTGGCAGAAATTCTTCATCAGTTAAAACCAAAAATAAGCAGTCAACAAATCATAAAATAACTAATGAAATACCTAGAGTTTTACTGCTATATTGTTCAGTTTCATTAAATTATGGCAATTGCTTTTACTTTAAATATATTTTTCTTTTAAAAATTTGATAGTGTGATAATTTATTACTCAACACTATAGCACTGTATTGTTAATCATGTACAGAGCAAGGATGAATATATGTCTATGATTAATTAAATTAAATCCAAGGCAAGGTATTGCAAATACATTTTTGTTGTATGTCTATGAAGTTCTGATGCAATTCTGTATGTTGTGATTTTTACCGTCTGTTTTTCATTTATAACATTCATAAAATATGGTCTATAAATTCTTTTTTAAAAAAAGGGGAGAGAGTGTTTTGTCTAGACAGACTTAAAGTGATGACTTTAGATTTATTGCTAAAACCAGTTTTTCTGTGAAATTACAGAAAGTATAAGCCATTATAAGTATAAGCAATATAATATAAACAATATAGTCATAAGCCAATTTTTCAATTTTTGTCATTCCTCTCCTATTGTTTTTTGCTGAAATCTTAAGATATTAACTTCATCTTTGAGATTTTATCTTGTCAAGTCTCCCTATTTGCTATATGTTACAAACTATTTGTTTTACACCTGTGATAGTTACACATTTTTTTATTTCCATAATTTGAGTATTATTTTAACAACTATTCTACTTATGTTTTTATTGTTTAGTCAATATAAAAAGGTTTTTAAATTTTATTTTAACATATATGTATATATTATTGAGGTAAGAAAATTTAACATGAGGTTTCTCTTAACTTTTTATGTGTACAACACAGTATTGTTAACTACTGACATGATGTTGTACAGCAGATATCTAGGACTTATTTATCTTGCATAATTTGGATATTATATCTTTACTTCTTTTAATAACAGTGACAGTTTATTCAAAGTAAATAAAGTAACACTTCTGCAGTAATGACTGTTTTTAGAGCATTGAATAGCCTACTAAAAATTTTTATTTTTATTTTACAGATTTTCAAGATTCATTATAATAGCGTCATCCAGAAAAGTGCTTATCTTATGGTAAAAGATTTAGGTTAAATTTATTTCATAAATATAGACAATAAAAATTATTTAATTTTTCATGCATTTGATTTACCAATACATGGGGCATATACCTGCTTCCCATGTAAGCATGTAAAAAAATGTAAAAAATTTAAAGTATTTATCTTTGTTCTATTCTTATGAACTAAGGCTATTTACACATTATCACAGGATAAATAATATGATGACATCTGAAGTAATATTTCAATTAATAAAAGAGAATTTCTAGGGATTCTTGTAAGGATTTTATTTTATTCATGATATCATAATAAAGTTTTAGAAGTTAATTAAACACATATACACAAAAGCACATTCATGTACACATACCTAATTTTTCTAAAGGAAATAATTTATAAGGAAATTTGTATTGAATATTAAAATTTTTGTATTTTGTGGATGCAGTACAAGTGATTTAATTTCTGAATATAATGAGATAGTGGTTGTCAATTTAATGTGAAAGTTTTGGCATTTATTTATAAGTTTAGGCTGTAAGTTTGTTTTTCCTTTATTAGCTATTACAGTGGGATATGTGGTTGAAAGGGACAAAATGATCATATAATTTTTTGCTATTTTCTATTTAAAAAGATAATTGAGATGCAATATTTAAGTATGTTTTAGGACAAGTTGTATCAGATAAATAAAACCTTTATATATGTTTGCAAAAATTACACTGAAATTTAAATGCTAGTTGTCTAAGAACAATACAAAAATATTTTCTAGTACATGAATTCTGTGTATAAGCTTCATTTGAAGTATGCTTTGCTCAAAAGCAATTAATTTGGGGTATTCTCAGAGTATCTTTTTCCTCAGATTCTGGGACAGCTTGCCATATTTCTCTATATCTATTAGTCCCATGGCTGCATGCATTTTATGTAGCATTTCAGACATATGTAGCATTTGCATCACATGTCCAGAGCTTTCAAAACTAGGTCAGAAACTATGAGTCCATCTGCAGGACTTTGTCCATATGGATTACATAACTTGTTGAACTGGTGCAATTTTTATGCCTTGGTTTCTGCCAGAGGAGATGTATGAAGGTGGGTTACATTCCCAAGTATAAACTGTACTTAGTAACAAGAATAACTCAAACACACTACAGAGACTGGGTAACAGAAAGAAAAAAAGTTCATTTAGCTCACAGTTCTGCAGGCTGAGATACTCAAGGGTGTGGCCTTTGTATCTGGTGAGAACTTTCAGGCTGTGTCACAGCATGGTAGAGAAGGTCAAAGAGGAAGACAACACATGCAAAAAGAGGAAACCGTGAGGGGTGTCCTGGCTTCATAACAACCTATTCTTGAGGGAACTAAGCCATTCCCATGAGAATCACTCCAGACTTATGAGAATGAGAACTCATTACCATGAGAACAACAACAAGGCATTCATATGGGATCCACTCCATGATCCAAACACCTCCCACCAGACCACATCTCCCAATACCACCACTTTGGGATTCTCCTAATTTACTTTTCCCTAAGTTGGTTTTTTGGCTAATGCATTCACTTCATGTTCATATTACTGCAGAATTTTCTTCCTCAAAATATTTTTCTCCAAAAAATTAATTTAAAAAAATAGCTAATTCTTTTTGCCTGTAGGATAAAACCTAAATTTCTTATGTTTTAATTTCATAAGACCATTTACAATCTAACACTAACCTGCCACTCCAGCCTTTTCTCTAGCCATGATCCATAATCCTTCTCTCATGTTCTCTCTCCCTAGTTCTCTCTGTTTTTCAACATACTCAAGCACACACAGTTGTTAACTGTAGGTGGGTCCCTTGTAGTACAGGCTTTAAAAGGGTGGATCTCTTTGTAATACAGGCTTCCCCCACTAGGTAAGTGTTCTAGGAACCCATCAGCATCAGTGTACCTGCTGGCATTGTGGTAAGTGGCTGTGTTTGGTGTCAGTGTGTGTGTATGTATGTATGTATGTACGTACGTATGTATGTATTTATTTACTTATTTGAGATTCTCTAAATGTACTTGCCCATCTCATGATGGGTGATTTATGAGCTGCTTTTCAGCAGTTTTTGACTCAAAATGGCATGACCCCGGGGCCCCACCCTCCCTACTCACTTGATCTCACCCAAGATAATTTTTTTTGCTTCTCAGATGAAAAAAAAAAAATCACAAATGAAAACATTTTGCCTATGTGGAAGAGGTGAAGCAAAAAACAAGAAGCACCAAAAGACATCAAAGTTACAAGTTCAAAAACTGTATTAAGCAGTGGAGAAAAGCATCTTGATAAGTGCATTGCATCAAATAGAGAGTATTTAGAAGGTTGCTGAAGTTTAAACATATAAAAATAAATACACAATATTTTATATAAAAATTCTGCATTTGGGCAACCCCTTCAGGTCCCCTCCTACTATGGGAGCTTCTCTGGCCTGTCAATATATCCTGCTTGTTCACACACAAAAAAATTCTGCGTTTTTGGGGGTGCCCTGGTACAAATTATGAAATTTAATATTATAAAGATGCTATTACATAATCCACAACCCATATTAAAATTTTACTGATTGTCCCATTAGTGCCATTTGCATTTATTTTATTCTTATCTTAGGATCTTACCAGATATCACACATATCATAATCTTGTAACTCTTCTAAAAAAAAAAATTGTATTTTGTGACTATGGCATTTTGAAGACACAGGAAAATTATTTTATAAATATTTTTATTATGTGTTTGTGGGTTTGTCATGATTATAACAAAGCTAATTGCTTTTGTCAGATAAAAGTAATTACTGTTTTCTTCACCTCTATCATATTGGTAGGCATATAGTCTCAGTTTGTTCCATTATTTGTGATGTTGAGTTTGACCACTTGGTAGTTTCTGCCAGATTTCTTCATTGTCAAGTTATTATTATGAGCCTGAAACTGTGTAAATAGCCCGTTCTTCATCACACTTTCATTTCCTAGATTCTATTGTCTTTATGAAACAATTACCATTATGGTCAAATTGTAATTTTCAAACTCCATGATTTATTCTGCCTGTATACTTGGCATTCTATGTAGTAAGAAATAACTCTCTAGTTTTCCATTTTAAAAATTTTGTCATTTATTTATATCAGTATGGATTCATGGATTATTTTATTCAAATTTTATTTATTTGATGCCTCAATTCTCTCAGATTTGACCAGTAGTAGCCCCTTCAATCTGACTCTTGAATCTTTTGGATAATTCTCCATCATTTTTAATAGCTTCTTTACTCTAAGCCACAAAATTTAACTCTTGATTTGCTAAGACCTGTAATCAGCAACTTCTAAAAAGATCCTTCTTTTTTTAAAGGAACAAGTATTGAGAAGCAAAGATCTATACTGTGGCTATTAGGGAATTATTGCTCTTAGGCTTTCTTAACAGACAGAATTGGGAAATTATCTATCATCACATATCCATTTAAGTATTAAAAATTAGTTAAGTCTGATACTTCCATTTGCAATTTAACATCTCATTGCTGATTCTAATTTCACCTTTTCTATATTTGCAGCTTGCTACTCCAAGAGTGAAAAATCTGACCTTCGTAATTCCAATATAGTTGCTCATTTGATTAATTTCAATATAGTTACTCATTTGATTAATTCTACATAAATACACAGAAAGTGGTCATTCAGAAATGTTAGTCCATATCATTAAAATTATACCTATTAACTAGTAATTGATATTTCTTCTCAGTTCTATTTTGTCTTTGGACAAGGCATGTTACTTAGGTTAGTTCATTTTTCACCTTTCAGTGTGGTAATTGCATGCTTTTTAAAAAATAAAGTGTGGTTTATTTGTTTTTATTTAGTGTTCTACTTTATGTCCATTGCACTAACTGTTCCAGTTACTACTGCTGAGTGAAAACACATCCAAATCATAGTGGCATACAATTTTATTGCATTGGATTCTATAGGTCAATAATTCATACAGGGCCTGGTGAAGATGTTCCATGATTTCTGGATTTTTGGTAGGAAAACTTGAATAGTCATAGGTAAGATACGTTAATAGTCATGAAGGAACAGTAGATGTGGAAAAGAGAAATGACAAAGTGTAATCTGCAAGAACAAAATGTAATTTATGGAAACAAATGGAATTCACTAGGCAATTGGAACCCACAAGGACAAGTTGAAATCATATTTTTCCCTCATTACTCGAGTCTTGATACTGTGAATGAGCTTCAGGAGTGATTGGCCCCATTTGCCATGGAACTGCACATATCAGAAATAGTGAATAAAATTAGTAAGCAGCAACTGGAGGAACTTATAGGTGGGTGTCATCCCATACTTATACAAGAACCCAAGAGATCAGCAGCAATGTTGAAGATATGCCACAGTGCCTGAGTACTGAAGTGACCTTTAGAATGTAGGCATATCTGTTACTTCACTTTGACTTTCAAAATGCTGCACATATTTCTTTTCCTTTTTTCCCCTCTCTTTATTTTATTTGACAGATGTAGGGTACAAGTCAGGTTTAGGTACATAAGTGGTTTATGTGCAGGTGAAGTTTGGGCTTCCCACTGGTCCTTACTTCCTCTGGTTTATGATCAGTTACCCTTAGTAATGTTATATGTCCTCCTCTTTCCTCCCCTGGCAGTGTCCTGCTACACTGATCCCTCTCTTGTAGTATTATGATAATGTTCAGGGTCAACTAGTGAGTGAGAACATGTGGCACTCCGTTCTTTGTTTCTGTGATAGATCATTGAGAATGATATACTTTAAATCCATCCAAGTTACTATAAAGTCCATACTTTAGTCTTTCTTTGTGGCTGCATAATATACCATTGTGTATATGTAGCACTTTTTTAAAAATTCAGTTCACTTTCGATGGGCAGCACTCAGCACATATTTCTTACGGTGAAATGCTAAACTTGAATCCCACAGAAAAGAAAATCTTAGGAAAAGCAATTACAGCTTAACTAAAATACATGTACACATATATCTAGTATAAACATATAGATACATATGTGTATGTACACATATATGTATGCTTTGCACTTTGCTTTTATTTATTTTATTTTATTATTTTGAAAATCACATATATCAATTTTTTTAATAGCGGAATATTATTCTATTCTCCTGTTTGGGTAAATTATTTACTCAACCATTTTCAATTCCTATTATATGGGTTAAAATGGACTTAAATAGTTTTCAATGACAAAAAAAGTAACATTTTGAATCAGTTACTTTTTTGTAATTGACTATGTGTGTGTGTGTGTGTGTGTGTGTGTGTGTGTGTATAATTGTAACTACAAGGTATATTTCTAGAAGTGAGATAGCCGAATTGAAAATACTGCATTTTGTTATATATAACCAAATTTCCCTTCATAAAGGTACCAATTTGCATTTCCACAAAGAAGGTCTGAATATACCCATTTTCCCCAAATCTCAAAAAGAAAAAGTCAATCTTTTAGCATTTGTCAGTTTAATAAACAAAATAATATATCAGCATTGTTTTAATTTGAATTTATATTATTACAACCGAAATTGAACATATTTTCATGTTTTTAGGGCTATTTTTACTGATTTAGTTTTGAAGTTTTCTGTTTCAATCTTTTTCTCACTTTTTAAGTGTTACTTTGATATCTTCTCCTCAATTTCCTGTGTTCTCTTTTATTACTGTCTTTTTTTTCAAATTATGTTTTTCAAACATTATTAAATGTACTAAATTTTAAATTTTAATTCAGTTCAGCACCTCATGGTTAATTAAGTATATTTTGATTCATTTGAACTTTATTTTTAAATGTGCTATAAGGAACAAATATAATTTTGTCTTTTTCTAAACAACTATTTAGTTATCATACCACCATTTAAAAAAAACAGTACAACTTTGCCCGTGATTTGAATTGTTATCATAACCACGCTAAATTTCCTATGCACTTGAGTCTATTTCTGAATTTTCATTCTATTCCACTGGCTATCATGTACATCCCTATCTCAAGACCACATAATTTTAATAATATTAGATGTCATAGAATGTTATAATTTATTGTAAAGTCAATATGTCCTTATAGGTTTTCTCTTGTAATTTTTTTCCTAGCTATTTTGCCTGTTTATTTTTCCATATAAACTTAGTAAGAATATTCTATTTTTTCAAAAACACTTATTTCTTTAAATACTTATTAAGTTTATAAGCAAGCTTAGAGAGAACTGACAAGGGTATAATAATGAATCATTTTATCCAGATTTTCCAATTTTGGATTTTCATAGGGTTTTCTCATGCAAGTTTTGTACATTTTTGTCAAGTTTGCTCACTAGAAAATGTATTAGATGTTCTTTGCTGCATTGCCTTGGCAATGAACCATTTGATATTTTCCCCAAATCAAATAAGTAGAATTAATTAAATAACTTTAGACATTAAAATATCTGTAAGCATTTTAATTCTACTATAAAAGTTGAGGTTATGTTAGTTTGATTATTAATTTTAAGTGACAACTCCACTGGGCTAAGGGGCACCAAGACATTTGGTTAAATATTATTTTGTGTGTCTCTGAGGATGTATCCAGATGGGATTAACATTTGAATTGATAAACTGAGTAAAGCAGATTGCTCTCCCTAATGTAGGTGGGTCACATCCAATCAGTTGACTTAAGTAGAACAGAAAGGCTGTATAAGACAGAATTCCTGCTGTCTGTCTGCTTGACTGGGATATTGGTCTTATTGGGCCTGTGGATTCAGACTGAAACATTGACTCTGCTTGTGTTTCAGTTCTACTGGATTTCACACTAGAACTGATAACACTGGCTTTCCTGGTTTTCAGACCTTCAAACTGAGAGTGGAACTACTCTTTAGCTCTGCGGCACCACCTGTTATTGATACGATTTCTCTGGAGAATCCCGACTAACATAGTTGATGTGGAGTATATATAATTCTTGATAACATTTAACAGGAGACAGATTGAAGTGCATACTGGGGAAAACAACTGATATGAAAATAAGTCTTCAAACCATTTCAGGAATTACTAAAGGATAATGAGAGACTTAGCTTAGAGAGAAGTAGACTGAGAGAAGAAACGATAACTTTAAATATTGAGAAATGTCATAAAGAAGTTATCTGTTATTTGATATAGTAGATTTGGTTAGTTGAATAAAAGGACAGACTTGTTCTGAGTTGAGCCAGAATAAAGTATGATAGTACAGGTTACAGGAAGACAGGAAGGCAGGGATCCATCCTAACTGTTGAAGTCATGTTGTTTTATTGTAAATAAATAAACTGACCAGGCACAGTGGCTCACGCTTGTAATTTCAGCACTTTGGGAGGCTGAGGTGAGTGGATTGCCTGAGCCCATGGTTTCAGAACAGCCTGGGCAACTTGGTGAGACCTCATCTCTACAATAAATAAAAAATTAGCCTGATGTGGTAGCATGTGCCTATAGTTCCAGCTGTTTGGAAGGCTTAGGCTGAAGGATCACCTGAGCCCAGCAGGTCGATGCTGGGGTGGCCATGAGCGTGCCACTGCACTATGGCCTAGGCGACGGAGTGAGACTCTAATTAAAATAAATAAATAAATAAATAAATAAATAAATAAATAAATAAGCTTCTTGGTGTTGGAAGTGCTTAATTAAGGAACAGAAAAGAATACCTTGGAAATAGTTTAAAAATTAAAATAAATCCTTCTCTACAAATTCTCCAACAATATAATTTAGTGAATGTTTATTCAAATTTATTAGAACATATAGTGGTTTGTGCCTTTGACCCTTTTTTTTTATTCAGACTATCTTCAAGGACAAATATACTTATTTTCTGTTGAGTTTATTGATATTTGTTTCCTGAATAAAACAAATCTATGATATTGTTATTTTGACTTTTTTTTAATGTGTGAAGCAATTTGGACAATAAACTACCTTTGCCATATTTTTATTTTAATGAAAAATAAAGTACATACAATAATTTCAACTGGAAACAAATGTAGATTATTTCCAGAGATTAAAGGGAATAGTGGTAGTTATTTGTGATCCTAACTACTATTATAAGTTTAACATTTACATTGGCATTTGTACATCTTCTTGAAATAAAGCAATACCAAATTCAGCATTTTATATAGGTATAAATAATGTTTAATGCAACTGGACAAAATTTTAAATTTTCTACTAAGAGATTCAAAACTATTTCATTTTTGAAACAAACTGCAGGCCCTTCTATCCTGCCAATTTTTCCTTCATTTGAAAATGTAATTGAATTCTAGATATCACCTAGATGAAGTCAATTACTTTTGTTTTGGAGGTGAGAAAACATGGACTGTCTAACTTGCAAGTGTTTGAAAAATTATTCTTCCAATTTTGCTAAAACTAGAAATAGAAAGCTGTCTATTTTCTCTTTAACACTCTTCCCTGACTCTGTAAAATGAATTGCTCACAGGTGTTGTCCTATAAACTGGCTCAGACTTCAGTTACCCCCACTAGTCTGCATTGATTAGATCCACTTCTCTGTCTTTAGAGATTTGTTCCTGCACAAGCATGAAACCCAATCACTTATTGTTTTATGCTTGAAAACCAAATTGCTAACAGATATCTTCAATGTCTGACTTTGAATCAAATTTGGTCATTCATTTTGTAAATTGACAAGTTCATTTAACCTCAGGTTTTAAGGTGACTTGTGGTTTATTTACCCAGTTTTTTTTATACTGCAAATCTTATTCTTATAACTCAGGATTCTTACTTGACTCAAAACTAATCACTTCCCCAACTCTAGCTACTGTAAGTGCTAATCTTTTACTAATATGGAGATAAGATACCCTCAAAAATATTGGTGCTGAAAATATTTTCATCTTATGGTGTTGACCTTTTTATTTTCTTCTACTTTAAATGCTATAACTCATATTTGAGTTATTTTCCCTTAGCATTATCACAGACTATGAGCTTGAGCACATATTTTAGCTGTTAAAGATCAGTTTTCCTTTGAATTTAATGTGAAATTGACAAAGTAATCTTAAATGCTTAGTGAAATTTTTGCAAATTGCGAATCTTATGGAGATATACTAGGGAAGACAAATATTTCAATATTTAAATGTTTGCTAATGAAGATAACCTACAAAATTTGAATTGTTTCAACTCTCTCATTCTTTAAAATACATATTTAGCTGAAGTGATACAGCAGTTTTCATATTCCAATAATCTTTTTTTAATAGGCTGCATGAAAAGAATAGTCCTGTATTGCCAATACTGAGCAAATGTTTCTTCTGAAGTGCTCTGCAAGCCTTCTGTTTGTCACAAATTTGCTTAAAAACACCCAAAAGTTTATATTCAAAAGTTGTCTCCAAAGCAAACAAAAGCTGTTAGCAGCAGAATTAGAATTGTCACGAACTATATTCTATTGTT
The DNA here is from genome assembly GCA_963574415.1 of Tarsius wallacei. Classification (NCBI taxonomy): domain Eukaryota; kingdom Metazoa; phylum Chordata; class Mammalia; order Primates; family Tarsiidae; genus Tarsius; species Tarsius wallacei. The sequence continues at coordinate 13,353 of CAUYQG010101748.1, forward strand.
GTAGTGAATGCCCAATATGAAGACTTTTCTTTCAACAGTACCCTTTAATAATAACCACTTTTTAAAAATAAAGAACAATTTATTATTCTTTAACTGGTTCCATAAGTTAATGTACAACTAATTGTTAAAATGTTTTAAATGTATTTTCATATCACTGTGGTATACAATTTGTTATTAAGGTGTTTTGTGGCAGTAACTAAGACTTAAATAATTTATTATATTATATCATAGGGAATTTATTAATTTCTGTGACTTATAAATTTCTCAGAGAAATTCATCTAATTTTTAAAGATCCTGGCTAGATGCAGTAACTCACACCTGTAATTCTAGCACTTTGGAAGGTTGTGGTCAAGGAGTATCACTTGAGGCCTGGATTTTGAGACCAGGCTAGGCAAATAGGGAGACCTCTATCTCTAAAGATTAAAAAAATAAAATAAAATAAAATTAGCCTGGCATGGTCGTGTGCACCTGTAGTACCAGCTACTCAAGAGGCTAAGGCAGGAGAATCATTTCACTGTATTTTAGTCTGGACAGCAGACTTAGATTATATCAGAAAAAACAAAGGTTCAATACCATTGTTTTTGCTATTATTATTCCTAATAATTCCTTATATTGCACCAGAGTGTTTACATTTGACATATTTTAGGGATTTTTCTCATAATTTTATGAGATCAGGGGTATTATGCCCAGTTGAAAATTTAAAACTGAAGTTTGTCTAACTTGTGGATTCAATAATGAGCTTTAACTGTCAATCAAATTTGATTCAGAAAGAACCTGATTGAAGTAATGAGATTAATTTGCTGGATTCTTATGTAACAGAATTTAGAAGTTTGGAAATCAGAAAGATTATACTTGTCTTTCTGTTGCTACAGACTTAACTATCAGTTTGTGTCAGAATGTTTTCTCACAGTATGAGAGAAGCAGTAAGTCTAAGTAATTATTTATAATAAATGGTGAGAATAGAATGTTGGCCAAATAAAATTTGTAACTGAAATGCCATGCTTAAATGTATTTCTGCTCATGACAATTGCTGGTGCAAAACTTACTCTCTGCTTAAGAAATTGAATAAAATGCATGCAATATCTGTTTTCAGACATTGGCACAGAAGCCGGAGACACCTCTTACCATCAAGGGTGCCTGAACGAAGCATTTTTGTATGCCTAACCCCTAACTGTACCCCATAATACCATTAAAAAAAAAATTCTTGAGCGAAAAGTCACAAATGATTTAAGCCCTTAAACTGCACACTTTTCAGACCACTACACAAGAAGTGATGATACAACAGAGTGAAGCAATCTCTTTAGAGGAGACAAAGATGGGAGTTGAGGGAAGCTGAGGAAGTAAAAATGTATAGAAGAGTTAACTATAGAGAAAAAAGTGCTCGAGGAATCATCATAGGAATCCTGTTGCATCTTTGCTATTTACTGATCCATATGTACACAACTCCAAGCAAGAACAAATGTTAGGGAGTTATAAACTAAATAATTCCCAGTGCTCACACAGGGCTTGGAATTATTTGCATTCCCTTTAGCCAAGTAGAAGACTGCTTTAAACACTAGACATTAAGTATGCAATGTCAAAAATTCAATACAAAATTACTAACCATGGAAGCTATCAAATGTGATCAATAAACAAGGAAGTAAATTGGTTAATAGAAAAAGACTTATAAATAACAGATGATAAATTTGCTGACAAGAATTTAAAATAGTTATTATAAATATAATAAATATGCTCAAGAATATAGAAGGGAAAAAGGATAATGAAAACAGAAATTAAATATGTAGAAAAGAGCAAAAGGAACTTTTCAAATGAGAAATGCAATATTTGAATAGTAAATTCTCTGGATGAGCATAAGATAATATAATTCATACAAAGTAAAACAAATAAAAAAAGATATTACAGAACTTAAATACATAGCACTAGACACTATTCAGGACAAAATAAAGAGACTTTAGGAAGACTGAATGAAAAGGGAAAGTTACTGGGGATAATATAATTTAGTCTGGCATGTATGCAATTGTAGCACTAGAGGGAGAGAAGAGTCAGGGAAGAAAGTAGTCTGTAGGAATAATTTTGATAGACAGCAATAATATTCAAATTAAAAAAATTCAACGAATTACATGCATAGTCACAAATATAACTATGGCGAGGCATATTTTAATACATTTTTTGAAATCTAGAGTAATGAAAAATATAAATTTCAAATTAAAAGCAGCCAGAGAGAAAAGAAACTACAAATAGGATAACAAGTTTAAGAATATTTTTAGACTTCGCATCTAAAACAATACAGTCAAAAAAAAAAAAAAAAAAAGAAGAGCGTTCTCAACGTACTAAAAGAAAAAAAATGTGCTAAACTAGAATTTTCTATTTGGTATAAATATCATTTAAAAAGAAACATGAAATAAAAAATGGCAAAAGCTGTGAGATTTAATTGCTCTAAATTAAAAGTAAATTCTCTCCAGTGTACACTCTACAAGCTTACTAAAATTTAGAAAGCTACAATAACTATATTCATATCATTTAAGTCAGCTTTAGATCAGAATATATCATCAGAGATGAAGAAAAGCACTTATAATACTGAAAACTTAAATTCATTAAGATGGCATAATAATCCTAAAAGTGAATATGGCCAATTAAAGACCCATATGTGAAGAGAAACTAACAGAATTTTTAAAAGTATAAACACATCCACAATTACAGTTAAATATTTTGACATTCCTCTGTTAATAATTTTGTCTAGTAACCTGAAATATGAAATTTAAAAAAAGGATAAACCAACTATCAACAGCTTTAAACACTAGCCTACGCAATTTTAGAATATACACGTTTTATAAATGAACATGAAATATTCACCAAGATAGACCTTGTACTGCCCCACAAAAGATGTCTTAACAGATTTCAAAGGGTTCAATTTATACATAATTTTTCTGTAATCACAATGAACTGGAAAAGTTATTTGGAAAATTATACAAATTTGGAACTAAGCCAACAAAATTCTAAATAAAAACAGAATTAAGAAGATATTACCAAGAAAATTTGAACATATATTTCAAACAAAACAAATGGAAACACAATGTATAATGATTCCTGAGATAAACTAGGACAGAGTTTAGAGAGAAATCGATGGTTTTAAAATCTTATTTTAGAAAATTAGACACTTATAAAATTAAGCACCTAATCTTCTACCTTGAGAATATAAAACAAGAACAAATTAAAACTAAAGTAAGTAGAGGATTAAATAATTAATGTGAGAGAATATCAATATAATATAAATGCACACAAAATAAAAAATAAGAGCAAAATATGTTTTTGAAGAGCTCAATAATATTAATAAACTTCTAGATAGAATGATGCAAAATATTAAATAGAAAATATAAATATTTAATATCAAAATGAAAACATGCAGATCAGTACAGAGTCACAGTAACAGAAAATTTTAAGAATATAGAATGATAAAAACTTATACAATAAGTAGAATAATTTTTAAAAATTGTCAAATCCTTGAAAACCATGTTATCAATATTTAAACAGAAAGGAATAAAAATTCAGACTAGTCTTGTATTTACCAAGGAAATTGTATATGCAATCAAACTGCTCCAATAAATTCTAGGCATAGGTGGCATCAATGTTAAATTATATCCAAAATTAAAAAAATATATATACTAATCTTATACATTTTTATTTTTAGAAAATGGAGACAGAAGGAAAATTCTTGACTCCTTTTATGAATCTAGCATTTTCTTGAGCATAAAACAAAATAAATGTTTTAGAAAAAAATAAAAGTTCAGAACAATATACTTAGTAATTGCTGATGAAAAATGCCTTTGACAATATATCAAATCCAGTCTAGAAATATACTTAAATGATAATATACCTAACTATGTGGAATTTATCTCAGGAATGCAATGTTGGGTTAACAGTATAAAATCAATTTTGTCCTTGTGTGAAGTTGCCTCAATATACATTTTAAAAACTGAGAAGCGTGCTCGCTTCGGCAGCACATATACTAAAATTGGAACGATACAGAGAAGATTAGCATGGCCCCTGCGCAAGGATGACACGCAAATTCATGAAGTGTTCCATATTTTTATGAAGATAAAATCTTTTCTACAATAAAACTGTATCTTTTTTGTTTTGCTTTCAAAAAAAAAAAAAACTGAGAAGCAAAAACACTTGATTATCCCAATACATACAAAAAAATACCTTGACATAATTCATAAATTCATAACAACCTAATACAGAACTTTTGTTCTTAATCTAATATAGAAGAGAACATCTTTAATAGAATAAGGGCTAGTGGTTATTAGGAAATATTCAAACAGATAAAAAACTGAATATCTTATATTTTTTTTTTGAGTTGGAGTCTCACTCTGTCACCCAGACTGGAGTGCAGTGGCATGCTTCTGGCCACTGCAGCCTCGACCTTCTGGGCTCCAATGATCCTTCCGCCTCAGCCTTCCAAGTAGCGGGAACTACAGGCGCATGCTACCATGCCCAGCTAATTTTTGATTTTTTTGTAGAGACGAGGTCTCACCAAGTTGCCCCGGTGGGTCTCAAAACTGTGGGCTCAGGCAATCTGCTCGCTTCGGCCTCCCAGAGTGCATGGTAAGCCCCCGAGCCCAGCCCAAAAAACTGAATATCTTATTTTTAAGATCAGGTAAAAGACTGATTGATATCTGTCTTCACCACTTCTTTGCATTTTTATAATAGAGCTCCTAACCAGTACAGGCAAGTAAAGGAAATGAAATAAAGGCATAACGATTGAAAATGAAGTAGTGAAACTGTCTGTATTCCTAGAAGGTTTTATTGAATACTTGGAAAATAATTAGAAATGCATAAAAGGTTAAAATAACTTTAAGTGAATTTTTAAAACAAATTAATAAATGGTTATATTTTTAAAGTATGCATATGCCAGCAATGAACAATGAGCAATTAGAATATTGATTTTTTTTTTTTTAACAAATGTAGGTTAAACTAGCATCAGAACATGATATACTTATGGATCAATTTAGTAAAACATGTGCAAGACCTGAAACTACTACTGAAAATTACAATACAGTGCGGAAGAAAATAAGACTTCAAATAAGTTTTGAAAAATATGCCATGTTTAGGTATTGCAAGAATCAATCATTTGAAGATGTCAGTTCTTCCTAAATTGAATTGATTCAATGCAACTTCATTCAAAATTTCAGTAGACTTTTGTTCTTGGAATGAGGTAGAAATGGGCAAGTTCATTCACATATTTAAAATAAAGTATAAAGGAAATTATAATACAATTCCTTGAGTAAGAAAAGCAAACTGGAAGACTTTACTTTTCTTGACATTAAGCCATATTATAAGCTTACAATAATTAATGGAGTGTGGCATTGACAAAAGATGTATGTGTTAGGTCACACTCCTAGCAGAGCCTCCAGAATGTTAGGTCAGGCCCACTGGAGGTGTTGGTGTCTGGTGTGTGATCTGGTGCCATGTGAAAGGTGCAAAGAATTGTACAGAAGTTAGATTCGAAAATATAGCTTGTTTAGAAAGCAAATGAGAGAGAGAGAAAGAGAAGATTCACTTGCCCAAGGTAGAGGAGGCGGCCAAAGCCAGGAAACATGGTAATGGCCATAGCTCAAAGAACACATGGCCACACCAGAGTCTAGTAAGGCAATGGCGGCTGTCTGCTTGTGATTGAGTACCTTTAGTCCTTCCCTTTGATGAGGGAAGGTCATTAAGGTGATTGGGTGGTGGTCTGCTCCATGTCATCATGAAGGGGCAAGTAAGTGCAGGTACTGACCATCAGGTGATGGGCAGCAAGCAGATGGGTGGGTTAGTCACATGATTGGTGCCATGGTGGTGGAGTCTGTCTGTGTCATGAAGGTCACGAAGTGCTGAGTAGGTTAACTTGGGTCTTATGGGTGTAGGCAAATACTTGAAATAGAAAAGCTAATTAGTATGAAACAAGCTGGGGAGAATTGTCAAACAATTATCAATAGCTACCTCTGAGAAACCACTTCTGTCCTTGGCTAGTGATTAGAGGGTAAGTTAAGTGAACGGCTAGAAAAACATGAGATTTAGGCAATGTTAAAATGACTGCTCATTGGGTATATTAAATCCATGTTATGTCCTTTCAATATGTATAGATAATATAAAAATGGACACACACATATTTGCTTTTCAACAAAAGGACTATGGTAGCTAAATTGAGAAAGATTATTTCAATTTCAAAACTGATGCCAGAAAAACCAACATCAAATAGAAAAATAACTTCAACCATTTTCTTACTTCATACACATGTAGAAAAATAATTTGAAATAGATCAGAAATTTGAATGTGACAGCTAAAAGTATTACACTTGTCAAAGAAAACATAGAACGTCTTTTTGATCTTGGATTGGGCACGGATTTCTTAGGGCACAAAAAACACAAACCATAAAAATGTATACATTACTGGCAGGCACTACATAATTACGTTTCAGTCAACAATGGACCACATATGTAATAGTGGTCCCGTAAAATCATAATGAAGCTAAAAATTCTTATCACCTAGTGATGCCATAGTTATTTTAATGTCATAGCACAACATATCACTCACTTGTTTATAGTGATGCTTGTGTAAACAAGTCTACTGTACAGTCAGTCATATAAAAGTCTAGCACAAGCCTGTAATCCCACGCCTTTGGGAGGCTGAGGTGAGTGGATTGCCTGAGCCCGCGGGTTCGAGACCCGCCTGGGCAGGCGAAACCTCATCTCTACGGTAAATCAAAAAAACTAGCCGGGCGTGGTAGTGCGCGCCTGTAGTTCCAGCTACTTGGAAGGCGGAGGCGGAAGGATCGCGGGAGCCCAGCAGGTCGAGGCTGCGGTGGCCGGGAGCGGCCACTGCACTCCAGTCTGGGTGACAGAGTGAGACTCCAACTCAAAAAAAAAAAAAAAAAAAGTCTAGCACATACAATTGTGTATGATACATGGCACTTGATAGTGGCAATAAATGACAACTTTACCAGTTTATTCATTTACTATACCATACATTTTATCATTATGTTAGAGTGCAATCCTCTTGCTTATGTTGAGGTGGAAGTAAGTGATATTGATGATCCTGACCCTGGGTAGACCTAGGCTAAGTGTGTTTGTGTCTTAGTTTTTAACAAAAATGTTTTAAAAGTAAAAATAAAAATTTTTAAAGATGTAAACAATTCTTAAAGATTTTTTAATAGAACAAAAGATGTAAAAATAGTTTTAAGCTAAATGTTATTATGAGTCAAAAAGTTAAAAAAAGTTTGTAAAGCAAAAAGTTACAGTAAGCTAAGTTTAATTTATTATTAAATTTAAAAAAGTAAATAAATTTAGTGTAGCCTAAAGGTGCAGATACAGTGTTTATAAAATCTGCAGTAGTGCATCACTCACACAATGACTCACTCAGGGAAACTTCTATCCTACAATCTCCATTTGGGGTAAGTACCTCACACAGGGGTACCATGTTATATGTTTTATATCATATTTTTTCTGGGCCTTTTTTGTTTAGATATGTTCAGATACAAGGGTGCTTGTCATCGTGTTAAAATTGCCTACAGTATTCAGTATAATAACATGTTGTACAGGTGAGTAGTCTAGGAGCAGTAGGCTCTACCATATAATCCAGATGTGTAGTAGCTACAGCATCAGGTGTGTGTGTGTGTGTGTAAATACACTCTGTGATGTTCACACAAGGACAAAATTGCCTAGCAATACATTTCACAGAACATTCTCCATTATTAAGTGATGCATACTATATATACACACATATACATATGGTGATACATTGTTATTTTTAAAAATTAAAAGATTTTCAAAAGATATTGTTAAGAAAATAAAGAGATGCCACACAATGGGAGAAAATATTTGCCATGCATACATCAGACAAAAAACTTCTATTTTAAGCATACAAAAAATGCTTAATATATAGAATTAGAAATAAGCAAAATATTTGATAAAACTTCATAACCAAAGATATTCAAAAGGCTAAAGATACTTAGTATTTGTATTCATCAGGGAAATATAAAATAAAAATCACAATTACACTCGTATTCCTTAAAATAGGTCAAATAAAAAGCACTGGATATAACAAGTGCTAGTGAAAGCATGAACTACTGAAACTCTCATACACTGCTTGTTGGTACAACCACTTTAGAACAAATTTTGCTATTTCTGATCAATTTAAATATTCTCTTATTTTATGACTCAGCAATTCCACATCCCAGGAGATGTGAAAACGTGTTCACATCCTCAGAAATGTTCACAGCATCTTTAATTCTAACATCCCTAAACTGAAAACAAGTACTTGATCCTCTACAGGTAAGTGAATAAACACACAGTTTGGTCATACAATAGAATGCTACTTGCCATTTTAAAGTAATAAACTACTTCAAGTAGCTTAAGTATTAAGCTGACAGTATTAAGGTGAAAATCATTATTCTAAGCCGAAGAAGTTAAATGAACAGTGCATGATTTCATTTTAATGATATCCTAGAAGAGCCATAAGTAATCTTATGTGAGAAAAGGCAGACCAGTGACTGCATGGGCTTTTAGTGGGAGGGAATGATTGTTAAGGGACATTAAGAAACTTAGCATGATGACATTGCTCTATTATCTTGATCATAATGGTGGGTAGAGCTATTTGGATGGCTGTTAAAATTCATCAAGCTGTTTATTTAAGAATGGGTGAATTTTATTTTATGTAAGTTGTACCTCAAACGGGCTGAATTTAAAATGTCATGCCTTAGGTGGTCTTTCTTCTATCACTTCTCTTGTCTACTTCCTGAGACTCACTTTGCATTAAGTTGCTACTTTATATCCTTAGGACAAAAGTCAAAAGTATCACATGTCATTTGAAAGACCTAACAATAACAGAGATAGCCAATATTTATGAAATATTTTTGTGCTCCAGGTAGTGTTTTAAGTTTCAGTTGCATTAATTCATTTTATATTTTTAAGATTCCTATGAGATAGGTAATATAAATATTCTGATTTTACAGATGAGGCAAGTCAGGCTCACACATATCATACAACATCTAGGGTAACACAGTTGGTAAGTGAAGCAGGAAGATTTTTAATTTAAGAAATTTGCTTTTCTAGTCTATGCTCTTGATAGCAGAAATAAAGAATCAAAGATTTATAGCAAAGGCAAGAGAAGAAAAAAACTGGGCAAATCTTAATTTCCAATATTATCCTTGAGTCAAAACTTTTGTAAAATGTATGCAGAAAAGCTGCACAAATGTTAACCAACTCTTAACTTAAAAACTGTTGACATTTTATAAAATACATTTAAAAAATAATTTAGTGTTTAAAATAACTTAATATTGACAAGCAGTGAAGTAACCATGAGTACTGGGGACGATGTGATGATGAGAAACATCTGGCATCCATTACTGACACCTGATCTATGGATTTGAGCCTTGTTTGTTATTTCTGCTGCTGTCTCAATCTATGCATGGAGACCTCCTTCCTCAGAATTTCTCACTTAGATTTCTGTCTCTTCTATCATTCTTCAGTATTGACTTCTAGATCTTTAGAACCTGCTTCCTTGTCAGGGAAAATCATCTCTTGCTCAGTTGCTTTTGCGCAAGTTCCCTTATTTCTGAGTTGGACCTACAGGCAAATTTCTTTTATTTTTAATGTAGTGTATTCTTTCCAGAACATTCTTGTGTGCATAATGGCAATAGTGGGAGGGTAGTACAGGAAGTTGGGGTGGTAGTAGGTGTTAGGATGCTCAAGTATAGTTTCACAACGTCCCTTGGTCACTCAGACTTTTCTGCTGCATTTGGTCTTCCTTGACACATGTTTGTTATTTCTGCTGCTGTCTCAGAGTACTGCTCAAAGACACCATCAGACATGCTTATGAATTTTTTAACCTCTATTAGGGACATGTTTAAAGTCTTTCCCATGGAGTTGCTGAGCAAATTAGAGAATATGGTTAGACCCCTGTTTACATGACTCCAAAAACTTTGTGATAGTTAAAGAAGTTGTTTTTTAGTCCAGATAGAAGATTTCTTAGCTACTGGCAGTTTCTATATGTTGAACTAAATTTCACTTTGGACCCAGTACAAATATGGAGGATAAAATATAAATTACTTCCTCCACCTTTTAAATGAAGTTTTAAAAAGTTTTGAGAAGAGTCATGTATGGCAAAAATTTAAGAGTGAGCGGTGGCATGTCAAACTTCTTGGAGCGCCTGGCCCTACAGTAGCAGCTAAGGTAAAGATGCAGAAGAAAGATTGGGCATGGTGGCTCAGCCTGTAATCCCAGCACTTTGGGAGGCCAAGGTGAGAGGACTGCCTGAATCTGGGTGTTCGAGACCAGCCTGGGCAACTTGGTGAGACCTCATCCTTATAATAAATCACAAAAACAAGCCGGGCATGGTGGCATGCTTCTGTGGTTCCAGCTACTTGGAAGGCTGAGGTGGAAGGATCACCTGAGCCCAGCATGTTGAGACTGTGTTGGCCATGAGTATGCCACTGCACTCCAGCCTGAGTGACAAAAGTGAGACTCCAATGCAAAAAAAAAAAAAATGCAGAGGAAGAAAAAGCACTTGTTATCTCTCCTACGGTTTCATACTCTAATAATTCTACCAGAGAAAGTACCACTGTTGACATTTCTTATGCTTGTTTTCTTCAGTCTAGGAAAAACTATGAAGAATGAATTTTTCTTTCCTTCTGTCGTTTTTCTACAAAGGTGAGTATGCTAAAGCCACTATTGTCCCCCTCTACTTTCCTTGTATTGTCTTTAAGATAATGTTAAACATATACCTAAAATTAAAATTCTTCCATAGCAAAAGGAATAATCAACAGAGAAAATAGACAACCTACATAATGGGAGAAGATATTTATAAACTATACGTCTGACAAAGGACTAATATCCAGAATCTACAAAGAACTCAAGCAAATCAGTAAGAAAAAAACAAATAGCCCCATTAAAAAGTGGACAAATGACACAAAAAGACAATTCTTAAAAGAATATATACAAATGGCTAATAAACCAATAAAAAAATGCTCAACATCACTCATCATCAGGGAAGTGCAAATTAAAACCACAATGAGATACCACCTTATACCAGAATGGCTATTATTAAGAAAATAAAAAAACCAATAGATGTTGGCATAGATACGGAGTAAAGGGAATGCTTATACACTGTTGGTGGGAGTATAAATTAGTACAACCTCTAAGGAAACCGGCATGGAGATTACTCAAAGAACTAGAAGTAGATCTACGATTTGGTCCAGCAATCCCGCTACTAGGAAGACACCCAAAGAAACAGAGGTTGTTATAATAAAAAGACACCTGCACCTACATGTTCATTACAACACAATTCACTATTGCAAAGGTGTGGAATCAACCTAAATGCCGATCAACCAATCAGTGGACAATTAAAATGTAGTATATATATACACACACACATACAATAGTGTATATACTATTTATCTATCAAAAAGAATGAAATATGTCTTTTGCAGTAACTTGGATGGAATCATTTTGGCTATTTGTGGTCCTTTATGTTTCCATATGAATTTCTGCATTATCATTTCTAGGTCTGAGAAGAATGATGTTGGTAACTTAATTGCGTTGAATCTGTAGATTGCGTTTGGTAGGATGGACATTTTTACAATGTTGATTCTTCCTATCCATGACTGTGGAATATTTTTCCATTTGTTTGTGTCTTCTTGGATTTCTTTGAGCAGTGATTTGTAATTCTCATTGTAAAGGTCTTTCACTTCTCTGGTTAGGAGGATGCTGAGGTATTTCATTTTTTGTTGGCTATTGTGAATGGAATTATGCTTTTAATTTGGGTCTCTACCTGTTTGTTGTTGGTGCATAGAAATGCAGCTGTCTTTTGCACATTTATTTGTACCCTGGCCTTGCCAAAGCCCTTTATCAGTGCAACCAGGTTTTTGACAGATTATCTTGGATTCTCAAAGTATAGGATCATATCATTAGCAAAGAGGGATAACATGACTCCCTCTTTTCCTATTTGGATACCCCAGATTTTCTTCTCTTGTCTAATTGCCCTAGCTAGAACTTCCAACACAATGTTAAACAAGATGGGTGAGAGTGGGCAGCCTTCTCTTGTTCCAGTTTTTAGGGGAAATGTTTCCAGCTTCTGTCCATTTAGCAATATGTTGACTGTGGGTTTGTCGTAGATGGCATTTATTATTTTGAAGTATGTTCCTTCTATACCTAGGTGTTTGAGAGTTTTTATCAAGAAGGGATGCTGGATTTCATCAAAAGTTTTTTCTGCATCTAAAAAACTTATATTGGGATATTGGCCTGTAGTTCTCATTTTTTGTTGGATCTTTACCCGATTTGGGTATCAATGTGATATTAGCTTCGTAAAATGATTTGGGGAGAATTCCATCTTTCTCAATTGCCTGGAATTCTTTTAATAGGGTTGGAATCAGCTCCTCCTTGAACGTTTTGTAGAATTCTACTGGAAAGCCATCCTGTCTAGGGCTTTTGCTTTGTAGGAAGATTTTGTATGCAGAGTCCATTTCCTGAGTTGTTATTGGCCTATTTAGTGTCTTAATGTCTTCTTGTTTCAACAGGGAGGTTGTGTGAGGTCAGAAAGTCCTCCATTTCATTTAGGTTATCAAGTTTGTTTCCATATAGGTGTATGTAGTACTTTCCGATAATCTTTTTTATTTCTTCAAGGTCAGTTGTGATTTGATCTTTTGTGTTTGATTGTGCTTATTTGGGCTCTTTCTCTTTTTTTCTCAGACATTCTGGCTAGAGGTCTATCAAACTTGTTAATTCTTTCAAAGAACCAGCTTTTTGCTTTGTTGATGTTTTCTATAATATTTTTGTCTTCTATGTCCCATATTTGGTCTCTTATTTTGGTGATTTGGATTCCTCTGTTGATGTTGGGGTTTTGGTGGTCTTTTATTTCCAGCTCCCTAGGTGATTTGTTAGACTCTCCACTTGTGATTTTTCCATTTTCTTGATGTGTGCTTGTAGAGACATAAAGTCCCCTCTTAGAACAGTTTTCATGGCATTCCAGAGGCTTCATTTGTTTCCAGGAATCTTTTAAATTCTACTTTGATTTCAGTGTTGACCCAGTAGTTGTTCAACATCATGCTGTTTAGTGTCCATGTCTTTGTGGGCTTTGGGGAAATGTTGTTGTTGTTGATATTTATTTTATTTTATTTTGTTTATTTTATTTTTTATTTTTTGAGTTGGAGTCTCACTCTGTTGCCCAGACTGGAGTGCAGTGGCCGCTTCTGGCCACTGCAGCCTCAACCTGCTGGGCTCCGGCAATCCTTCTGCCTCAGCCTTCTGAGTTATAGGCGTGTGCTATTACGCCCGGCTAATTTTTTTTGATTTATTGTAGAGATGAGGTCTCACCAAGTTGCCCAGGCAGGTCTCGAACCCACGGGCTCAGGCAATCCACTCACCTCAGCCTCTCAAGTCATGGAATTACAGGCTGAGCCACCGAGCCCGGCTGATATTTATTTTATTCCACTGTGGTCTGAGAGTGTGCACAGCAAGATTTCAACCTTATGGAATTAGTTTATGCTTGATTTATGGCCACAGATGTGATTGATCTTGGTGTACTTTTCATGTGGTGATGAGTTGGATATATATTCTGTGGTTTTGGGGTGGAAAATCTGTAGGTATCCACTCAGTCCATTTGGTCAAGTGTAAAGTTTAGGTTCTGGATCTCCCTGTTGGTTTTTTGTCTTGATGATCTGCCTAGGGCTGTTAGTGGGGTATTCAAGTCCCCTGCTATAATAGTGTTAGCATCAATATCTTTTTTTAGTTTACTTAGTAGTTGCTTTATGAATGCTGGTGCTCCTGTGCTGGGTGCATATATGTTTAGGGTAGATATTTCGTGTTGATGGATTGAACATTTTATCATTATGTAGTGTCCTTTTGCATCTTTTAAAATTTTTGATAGCTTAAAGGTTGTTTTTTCTGATATTAAGATTGCAGCTCCTACCTTCTTTTGTAATCTATTTGCCTGGAAACTCATTTTCTATCCTTTTACTTTGAGGCTGTGTGCATCTCTTATAGTGAGATGAGTCTCCTGGGTGCAGCAAATAATTGGGCTATGGTTTCTTATCCAGTTTGTCATTCTGTGTCTTTTCAGTGGTGCTTTTAGCCAATTCACATTCAGGCTGATAATTGAAATGTGATTGTTTATTGCTGTCATGAGGTTCTTATAAAGTTTTTTATTTGTTTGCTTGTTTTCTTTTGGCTTTGGGGTTAATGTATGTGTGTGTTTTCATGTTTCTTGCTGTGCTGTATTCTCTGTTGATTCTGTGCTCTGCTGTTCTCTTGGGAAGAGTGTGGTCATTTGTTTTTCTCTTTCTTTTGTGCTTAATACCTTTTTAAGTGTCTCCTGTAGACCTGGTCTGGAATCTGCATAATCTCTTAGGGATTGGATGTCTGGGAAGGTTTTTAATCTCCATCACTGATGAAGCTGAGTTTAGTTGGATAGGATATTCTTCATTGAAATTGTTTATCTTTGAGGACTTTGAATGTGGGACTCCAGTCCCTTCTTGCTTATGGTGTTTCTTGTGGGGGTTCTCTGTATCTTTTGTGCCAGACTGGTCACATCTCTGGTGAGATGGGGAAAGTTTTCTTGTATTACCTCCTGGAATATTTGCCTCAAGGTGTTCTCCATTTCCTTTTCTTCTTCTTGGATATCAGTCAGGCATAGTTTCAGTCTCTTGATGTAATCGCACATCTCTTGTGGATTTTGTTCTTACTTTCTGAGTTTTCTTTCTATATTTTTTATAGATCTGGTTAATTCCATGTTCTGTTCTTCAAGTTCTGAGGTTCTTTCTTCAGCTAGATTAATTCTGTTTTCCATGCTTGTCATCTTGTTATTTATTTCCTGGATAAAATTTTGTATTGCCAAAATCTCTGTTACAGGTTCTTTCAGTGTTGCATCTTGTCTTTCTTGAGTCTTATTCACTCTTTCCATCTATTCCCTAATCCCTGTCATTTCTGGAGACAGTCATTGGTGACTTCCATGGTTTGGGCACCAAGGTCTGATTTTTTAAGAGTTTTGTCTTTGGTACACTTGAAATTGCCTGTGTCTTCCTTTGGTTTTTCCTCATTGTGATAGATCTCTTGTTTTTCTCTTTAGTTCTGTTATTCAGTATAAGTGGGAGAGGTTTTCCCACCTGATGTTTGCTCAGTCCTCTATTCATCTCTGTTCTGGGTTCTGGATTTGTTCTATTTTGAAATAGGATGATGGATTGGAAACTTTGCTGTCTCTTATAGTTTTTGAAATTTGAATAAAGTAAGGAATGGGACACTAGGATTCAGAAACTATTTGCAAATTACAATGCTCACTCATTGTAGTATGTGTTCCCTGAGACCCACTCCCCACCACTACTCTATATGACAATGCAAAGCAGAAACCAATGCAAAAAACAATTGAACAAACACACACACACAGACGTACACATACAGCCCAAAACAAACTGGAATAACAACAAAGTGAAACAAAACAAATAACAACAGAGCCAAGAAAACTAAACATACACACACATGCCTAGCATAAAGTGAATGTAGAAGAAGAACAGAAAGACCATGGGGGGAAAAAAAAGAAATTCTGATTGAGCCCTCACACATATATTGACAACACCTTAAACTATAAAATGAAAATAAAAAAACCCCGAAGAACAAAAGAGCAAAACAAGCCAACTACAACAACAAAATTGAAAGGTGAACACTCAATCATTCACATACACACATAAACAGAAAACGACAAATAAAAGGAGAAAGAAACCGAAAAGGAAAAGAAAAAATATTTGGGGGGGGAGCAGATCAAACCCTCATATACACATTCATGCACAAGGGAAAAATATTTTAAAAATAGATTAACTAATTTTTTTAAAATTTGAAAATTAAAAAAAATAAACCTGTCATCTTGTGGCAGGCTCTGTAATTGTTCCTCTAATCAGGTCTCTCCTGTGGAGTCACCTCTTTCACTATCTCATCAGTGTCTGAAGCAAGGAAGGAGGAGGAGCAGAGGATGTGGGTGGGGCTGAAGTCCTCACTTCCCAATCTCATATGGTCAGGGAGATGTCCTCTGGTGGGGGGGGGGTACGGTATTGTCTCTTCCCTAGGTATATACTCATGGGTGGGAGGGGGGTGCCCCAGCCAGATCTATCCTGGAATGGAGTTCTCTTATTGCGGCTGATGTCCAGGTTCCCTCTCAGTTGTGGCCCAACTATGTGGGTCTGACATTCAGAGGATTACTGGGAAGGGGGTTTGAGTCAGCCCCAGACTCACCACTGATCTCTTTGGAGTCCTTCCTCATCCTCTTCTGGCCACACCCTTTGTCCTGCGGGTGGATCAGAATAGTGGGTGGGGCACCTGGAACTCAGCACTCCTCAGGTCCCTCCAAAGTTTGTGCTTTCGAGATATTCCCTCTGGGTCATAAATAATCCCTGAGTAGTTGATCCACCAGTCACAAAGATTGGATCTGTTGCTCCGTGGTAAGCGAGTCGGAGCACTCTCTTGCCCCATCTTCAAGATAGTGGTGGGGTGCCTCTCTTGTCCTCTTCCATGGGACTTTGCCTCTGGACTCCCCTGCAGTCCCTGTTGCCAGTGCGTTGCCAGGCATTGAAGTGGTGAGGCAAAGCCAGGAGCCAGCAGTCTCTCTCCTGCTGCACTGGTGAGGGAGAGCCTGGGGTGATATTTTCTCCCTGCTGCTTTTGTCCATTAAAAAAAAAGAATAATGGCGCTCAGCTTCTGTGACCTAGGGAGAGCCAGGGATGAAGCAGAGTAGCTGCAGCACCAGCTGTTGCACCAGGGGCCTGGCCACTTGGTCACAAGCCCCCACTTAGTCTCTCTCAGCATTTTCTTCCTAGCGAGTGTTTGTTGGTTTAAAAAAAGAAGAGAAAAGAAAAGAAAAAGAAAATGGTGCTCAGCTTCTGTGTCCTGGGAATTGCTTGGGTCCAAGCCCAGCAGCTGTGGCACCAGCTGCTATACCAGGAGAGCCCTGGTTGCTTGGTCTCTAGCTCTCACTCAGTCAGCCACTCACACGCCCACTCATTCACCAGCACGTAAACAAAAATTTCCATGCACTCACTCACACAGGGACTCGCATAGTCCAACTGGCTCAGCTGCCATCTTCCCTACCAGCGTTCTCAACTCTATGTTTTTAAAAGACTGCTTTTTGGAATGTGAATAAAGGTTTGGAGTTTGAGATTTGTAATGACCTGTTAGGAGGCTAAAGTGAAACTAACTGTTAAAAAAAATGTTTACTTGGATTAGGGAAATGGGATAGGATCTTTGTAGAAGCAGGCTAGATTGGAAAGAAAATGAAGAAGTACAAAGTATTAGGGCCCAGGAGAGGAAAGTATCAAGTATGACTCTCAGTTTTGTGATTTTTGCTTACGTAGCTGTAGAGATGGTGAAATCATTGAGTGATGTAGAAAATCCTGAAGGAGAACTAAGTTTGGCAGCAGAGTCTATTAGAATTGCTAATGGGAGAGAGGTGATGTTATTGGGTTTGAGGTGCCTGGAGGTATGCACTTGGAAGCCATGAGCAAATCTTGAAAGAAAAGTTATGGATTTGAGCAAGATGATTTAATGAGCACTGAGATTAAGATGATGAAAGCCCAGCATAAAACCTTGAGTATTTTCAACAGTCAAAGGCTGAATACAGAAGGATTGGTGAAGGAGACTTAGAAAGAGCTGAGGTAGGAGTAAAATTAGAGGAAACAAATGGATAAAGCATTTAAGGAGAAAAATCAGTCAATAGTTGCACAGTCCTGAGCTGTTCATGCACATTAGAAATTGAGAAATAACCTTTACACTCACCAATATGATGTAAATGTTGATTTTAGTCAGTTTTTCAAAGAGAGATGGTGATAGAAGACAAATGCAAGCTTGTAATGAGATTACTGCTTATACTTTATTTTACTCAAGCATGTTTAAACATAAGATAAGAGACATTCTTTGGAAGGTGGTTTAAATGAATCTTAAAATGTCCAGTGCAAAAACATGTCCTACAGATTATTAATAGATGTTATTAAGGGGAAATGGGGGCCAGTAACAAAAACAGTTTGTTAAACATTTGTCTAAAAATAGTTAAACATGTTACTTAATTCGGATCCTCTCTACTTTTAATTTACAAATGCAGACTGGGCGTGGTGGCTTATACCTGTAATCCTAGCACTTTGAGAGGCTGAGGCAAGAGGATTGCTTGAGCCCAGGGGTTTGAGACCAGCCTAACTTGTGAGGCAATAAATCAAGAAAAATTAGCCAGGCATGGTGGCACATGCCTGTAGTTCTAGCTACTAGGAAGGCTGAGGCAGAAGAATCACCCGAGTCCAGCAGGTTAAGTCTGCTATGGCTGTGAGCATACCAGCCTGGTTGACAGAGTGACAATTCAACTCAACAACAACAAAAAAAGAAAAGAAAAAAGAAAAAAAAAGAAAATGCAGTTTGGAATCACTAAGGGAGGTGTATATTAGGTTCACACAAAAGTAATTGCAGTTTTTGCATTGTTGATATTTGCAGTTTGATGTTGGAATACACTCAACTAAATGTGGTCATGTTATACATCATTCAAACATATTTCTTGCTTTATGCTTTTATGCTAGTGACTTATCACTTGTTGTTTATTCTATATTTTAGACTATGGAAATGATGTTAGACAAAAAGTAAATTTGACTGATTTTCTTATTTGAGTTCAAAATGTGTTGTAAAGCAACGGAGACAACTCACAACATCAACAAACATTTGGTCCAGGAACTGCTAATGAACTTACAAGTTTTGCAAAAGGGACAAGAGCATTGAAGATGGTCATAGTGGCTGACCATTGGAAGTTGATAATGACAAATTGAGAGCAATCATCGAAGCTGATCTTCTTAAAACTACACAAGAAATTGTTGAAGAAATCAATGTTGACTGTTTTTCAATTCCACATAAACGTGTTATCATGAAGTATCTTTCTGTGTTTGACTTAATTTGCTTAGTATAATGTACTACACAAGGATGGTTCCAACAACAAATTTTTCCTAATATTCATTTTAGAATAATTTTTGAAGAAAAGGACAATGTGACTGCCTGGTACATAACAAATCTTTGTCAGCTGTTGTCAGCTCCAATGATAAAAGTAAGTCCCTATTTATGTATCTAATGCTTAATGTACTTAAATCATTGTTTTGTTTTGTTTTTCTGTTGTCCAGAGGTTATGAGTACTAGATGGTGCATGTGAAGTGGTAACACATTTTTGTCTCATAGTAAGAATTCCATAAATTATAAACATTTTTTACTACTACTAACATTATTTCTATTATTATTTGCTTTTATTTTTATTTTTAATTATAATTATTAGGCTTTGTGACTTGCAGAAAGTGAGGATTTGAGCAAACCAATTATCTTTTTATTTATTACTAGATCCTCTGAAGTAAAATGGGAATTATGATAAAAAATTCTTCACAGGCTGTCATCACGTTTAAAAGAGATAATACATGTAAATCACTCAGTGAAATATCAGATGCAGTCTGTGCTCAGTCTCCTCTCTAACTCATCCTTGAAGGATGTTTACCTTAAGCTTTGGCTGGTAACCAGGTGTGCCTATGATCTGATGACTGGTACTGAGGAGTTCACTACTCCTTTCGCTGTTTCTAGAACATAATAGATTTCTTTGAAATTTCAAGCTAGTAAATGATCTCTTTTTGGATGAGATAAAAAATATATCCATTGATTATCCACACGGGACAGAAGGAGAAAAAAGATGTGAGTGCCATCAGTGTAAGCAGAAAAACACAACATTCTATCACATTCTATCAAACAATGCATGTGCCTATTTTGGTACATCAAATAGAAGTAGCTAAAAAATAGTCAACAAAATAATCACATCATTGAAAAGAAAGAGACTTGTTGCCATAAGGTAGAGGTAGAGAATATTTCTGAATTTCTAAGATCTAGTTTACAAACAAAAATAAAAATCACTTCTGCAAATAACCCTCTTCATGTTACACATAAAAAGCAAATTATTCACTCAGATTGTCTCAGTCTCACTTTAACCCCACAGCTTGTAGGCTTTCATCATTTTCAGGATTTGATGATAGGGTTCATGTTAAAGCATCCTTTCTATATTTCAGGATGATTTTCATCTTCTTAAAGTTGAACTCATTTCTTTCTCTCTTCTCTTTCCTGTACCATTCTGCACAGTAATAAGACATGAGGTCGCTTTGGGTCTCACTTTTACCACCTTTCTCGTCTCCCAAGGATCACACATGTAAAAAAAAGATAAGTGAAAAACAAATAATAGGAAATTGAACTCTTTAGTCTTGTGTAAGATATTGGAAAAAAAAACAACAATCTATTGGTTAAAAGAGGCAGACTAAAGAGTTTTCAGACAAAAGAATGAATTAAATTTTATATCAAATTTTAAGTATTTCTAGTAACTGTTGCATATATTTCCTTTAGTTCTAACAATTTCAATGATTCATTAAAGTGACATTTATTGGAACATGCTGTGTGCAGTATCTGAATGCAGGTAATTTGATCTTGAAGCTCACTCCATTAGCCATTAGTTTATTGCCTTTCATGATATGTGAACATGTCTCCAGCACATATGTGAGCACTAGCTGGGCAGCTTATAACATCTTGCTTTAAATGAGGGGCACAATGGTACTTTGCTCATTAAAAGTAACCTGAAGTATCTAATTAAACTAGAGAGATTTCCTTTTCTGGTCACCACTTATTTTATTACTTTAAATAATTCAAGTCCTAAAGTGGATATTTAATTTTAATATTCTAGCTGATGTATGCAGAACATTACATCTAGCTTCTTCCGTTTAGTTATCTGAAGTCGGTTGAATTAGCTTATCTGATAATTTAGTTGCCTTGAACTAGGAAATGTTTTTCCTTATGAGATACTTCAGAATATTTTCAATCCTATAACAGCAAGCAATTTGTTTATCACGAATTTATGTCTCTGGCAAGGATCAAAGGGGATAATTTATGTAAATTTTTAGTGGAAACTCTTAGCAATATATGTTCTAAGACATTATTATTACCTTAAAAGTAATATCTAATCACTCTGATGGTAATACAAATTTCCAAAATACTTTGTGCACAGTGATTTGTTGATAATTATTCACAGGTTTTTGCCACACGTTAGGCAATACAAAATTTTCTCTTTCTCTTCTTATTATCCAGAAAACAAAGTTGTATATTTTCTGCTACCAAGGGTGTTCAAGGATAAAATATGACATTTTTGCATGTACTTTAGTGATGCTCAAATTCAGAGTTATTTTATGAGCTTTGGCTGAGTGGAGCAAATGACCTAGAAGAAGCCTCACCTACAGTGGAATCAGAACTAAAGGATGATGTCCCTTGGTCTTGGTTGAGTTCTCTCTTTTGGTGTTGCTTCCTTTCCTAGGACCAACCTCTTCATGCCAGTTCCCCTTAATGGGCCACTCAACTTTCCTCTGCTTACTCAGAACCAGAATCCGAGAGCCACTACCTTGGAGTGCTCATGCATGTGTGCTGCATAAGCCGTGGATCAAATAAGTTACATAGTATCCATTACCTTTCTTCTCAGGCTTTTAAAATTACTGAAGGCAATCACCTTGAAACTAGTTTTCAATTTCCAAACAATGATGATTACTCTCCAGGACAATTTTTTGTAATTAAGGATTTGCTGAGTAACTTTATGGCCCAGAGTAATGGCTAAGGCAATTATCATCCAAACATCAATTCTTACAAATTTAGTGAAAATGTGAATGTGGAGATTTCAATGTGCTGTTTTCAAGTTTATTTTAGGGTGTGGAAATGTCTGCTGGCGATATGTATTGCCATCTTTTCCTCAAGCATTCTCTTGCTGCTTCAGAAAGCATTTCTAAAGTAATAGTAACATTATCTAAAAAAAATAGTTACATCATTCAACATTAGGGAAATGTTTTTTCAGTCATAAATTTTCTATAAGTCTCATATAAAAATTAAGCAAAAATTCTGATGCAATTTATTTTTTAAAAAACAAATTAAAAAATAAAGATATTTAATGAATGATGAATATTAATAATCTGAAATCACACATAGCTCCTTGTATGATTTAAATTCTCAGTTATAGTTCTAAAAACAGAGTTTGACTTAATTTTCACTTTGTATAATTAGATTACTTTCTCTTTCATTCAAGAGTTTCAAGATGGAGAGAAAGACAATATACAATAACAGTCCTAGGCTGTCCACGTTTTGGGCCTCTTGGAAAACATTAATTTGGATTATGTTGGATCTTGCTCTATCAATTATTGTTAATTTCTTCTAATTTGAATTTAGCATTTGTCTGCAAAAATACCCGGCTTCTTCTAAAAATGAAATTTTCTCATAATCCTACAGAATTTTCTGTAGGAAATAAAACTATTTCCTTCCTTTTATTATGAAACTTCTCAAAGAAATAGACAACACTTTGTACAATTTTCTTGTCCTTCAATCACTCTTAGTATCTTGGCTTTTTTTTTAACCTTCACCTTTCACCCAAAACTGTTTGCTTGAAAATTGTAATTTTTTTTACTCCTTAAATTCTTTTTGTCAGACTTAACTTAAAAAAAAAAAAACTTCTCCACTTTGATCACTAGTCCTTTTTATAATGTATAGTTTCTTTAGTTGTCATTACTGGAATGGCCCCATATTTACACTTGCTTACGAAAAGTTTTTCTGTACCTTCCCCATGCCACTCCTTTTCTCACCTTATGTAGAGGCTTTCTGTAAGTCCCTCTTCATGCCTCCCTTTTCCCTTCCCTTCTCTTTGTCTGTGGGAAATATCTCACCCTTTCTCAGGATTTGGATTGTTACCTCTTTGCAGAAGTCTTCTATTCCATGCCTCCAACTTTGAATCATAATTGCTAGTTTTTATTTTTATTATAAAGATATGGGGTACAATTCAGGGTTAGGTATGCAAACTCTGATTATGCAGGTACCCTTGTTGATTAGGTATGCCCCTCCCTCCCCTAGCAGTTTCCCTCAATTGCCAATCCCACCCCTCTCCCCTGACAGTTTCCCACTACTGCCAATTGCTTTCTAATAATTGTTCAAGGTCCACTTATGAGTGAGAACATATGGTACTCTGTTCTTTGTTTCTGTGATAGATCATTGAGTATGATTGACTCTAAACCCATCCAAGTTGCTGTGAAGTCCATATATTTATCCTTCTTTATGGCTGTATAATATTCCGTCATGTATATATACCACATTTTCTTTATCTAGTCCAGCTTTGATGGGTAACATGGTTGGTTCCATGTTTTTGGTATTGTGAATAGAACTGCAGCAAACACACATGTGCAGGTATCTTTTTTTGTAGAATGATTTGAGTTCCTCCGGGTATATTCCCAATAGGGGAATTGCTGGGTCATATGGAAGTTCAATTTCTAGTTCTTTTAGAAATTGCCACACTGTCTTCCAAAGAGGTTGCACTAGTTTGCATTCCCACCAGAAGTAAAGAAGCGTTCTATATTTTTTCCCATCCTCGCCAGCATCTGTTGTTTGTTTTATTAATGATGGCCATTCTTACTGGGGTTAGGTGGTATCTCAATGTGTTTTTTTTTAAACATATTTTTTATTTTAAAATTGTGGGGTACAGTTAAGGGCATCCTTGTTGATAAGGGGTGTCCTCCCATTCCCAGACAGATATTGACTACCATTAATCCCACCTCTCTTCCCCTCCCTGCCCCCCCGTAGTTTCTCGCCACTGTCAATCATTTTCTCATAGTATTATGATAGATGTTCAAGGTCCACTTATGAGTGAGAACATGTGATGCTCAGATCTTTGTTTCTGTGAGAGATCACTCAGTATTGTAAATTCTAATTCCATCCAGGTTGCTGCGACATTCATGATTTTGTTCTTTTTT
>CAUYQG010101755.1:0-18100 GCA_963574415.1 Tarsius wallacei
CTGAACTGTCTCTTCTTCCAGGCTTCAAATTTCCCCAAATCATTTTATGAAGGTAACATCACATCGATACCCAAGCCAGGTGAAGATCCAACAAAGAAAGAGAACTATAGGCCAATATCCTTGATGAACATAGATGCTAAAATTCTCAACAAGATCCTAGCAAACCAGATTCAACAACACATCTTAAAAATCATCCACCATGACCAAGTAGGTTTCATTCACAGGATGCAAGTCTGGTTCAACATTTGTAAGACCATAAACGTAATTAAATACATCAACAGATGTAAAAAAGGAAAAAACACATGATTATAATATTAGATTCAGAAAAAGCTTTTGATAAAATCTAGCACTGCTTCTTGATTAAAAACCCTCATACATCTAGGAATAAATGGAACATACCTCAAAATAGCAAGAGCCATCTACAAGAAACCCCCAGCAGGCATACTGTTAAACAAACAGAAATTGGAACCATTTCTTCTGAAAACCAGAATAAGACAAGGATGCCCATTTTCACCCCTCCTGTTCAACATGATTTTAGAAGTCCTAACTAGAACAATCAACGATGAGAAGGTGATCAGGGGTATCCAGACAGGAAAAGAGGAAATCAAGTTACCCCTCTTTGCAGATGACATGATTCTATACCTCAAAACCCCAAGATAATCTGTCAAAAACCTCCTTGCACTGATAAAAGACTTTGGCAAAGTCTCAGAGTATAAAATAAATGTGCAAAAGACAATTACATTCCTATACACCAATAATGAACAAACAGAAGCCCAAATAAAAAGTACAATTCCATTCACGATAATCACAAAAAAATATGAAATACCTTGGCATCTTCCTAACCAAAGACATGAACGATCTTTACAATGAAAACTATAAAACACTGCTCATAGAAATCAAAGAAAACACAAATAAGTGGAAAAATATTTCATGCTCATGGATGGGAAGAATCATCATTGTTAAGATGTCCCTTCTACCTAAGGCAATCTGCAGATTTAATGCAATACCCATAAAATTACCAGCAACATTCTTCTCAGACCCAGAAACAATACAGAAATTCATATGGAAACAAATGACCAAGAATAGCCAAAACAATCCTCAGGGGGGAAAAAAAAGCAGGAGGTATCACACTCCCAGACTTTAAACTTTATTATAAAGTTACAATAATCAAAACTGCCTGGTATTGGTACAAGAACAGGCATACAGAACAATGAAATAAAACTGAGATTCCAGAGGCAAAACCTCAATTTCTCAATCAACTCATCTTCAACAAAGCCTCCACCTTCACCCACTGGGAAGAGGGGAACCTATTCAGTAAATTGTGCTGGGAAAACTGGCTGACCAGTTGAAGAAGATTGAAACAGAACCCCTACCTCTCCCCATACACAAAAATCAACTCTAAATGGATGAGACCTAAACATAAAACCTGAAACTATAAGACCTTAGAAAATACAGGAGACGCCCTTATGAAAATTGGAACTGGCAACCAATTCCTGATTAAACCCAAAGTGCCCATACCAAAAGAGATAAGATAGAAAAGTAGGACCTCATAACTTACAAGTTTCTGCCAAAGAAACCATCAAGAGAGCGGGGAGACTGGAAAAAATATTTGCCAACTGTATGTCTGACAAAGACCTACCATCTAGGATCTACAAGGAACTCAAATGTGCTGAAAAGAAAAAACAAACAAACAAACAAACAGCCCATTACAAAGTGGGCAAAAGATATAAATAGATAGTTCTCAAAGGAAGATGTACAAGCTGCCAACAGATACATGAAAAAATGTTCAGTCTCACTAGTTATCAAAGAAATGCAAATTAAAACTATGCTGAGATACCACCTAACTCCAGTCAGAATGGCCATCATCAATAACTAAAAAAATAACAGATGCTGGAGAAGTTGTGGCGAAAAGGGAACACGTCTACACTGTTTGGGGGGTATAAACTAGTACAGTCTCTGTGGAAAACAGTGTGGCGATTCCTAAAAGTTCTAAAAATTGACCTCCTATATGACCCCACAATCCCCCTACTGGGAAAATACCCGGAAGAACTGAAATCACTCTGTAAAAAAGATACCTACACATGTATGTTTATGACAGCATTGTTCACAATAGCAAGAACATGGAGCCAACCATGCTGCCATACAAAGAGGACCAGTTTAAAAAAAACAGTGGTACATATACACAAAGGAATATTACCCAGCCATAAAGAAGAACAAAATCATGAACTTCTCAGCAACCTGGATAGACTTAGAGTCTATAATACTGAGTGAGCTTTTACAGAAACAAAGAACTGAGTATCACAAGTTCTCAGTCATAAGTGGACCTTGAACAACTTGTAATACTATAAGAAAAGGATTGACACAGTGGGAAATTGTGGGGGGGCGGGCAGCGGGGAGGTGGGATTGGTAATAGTTGGAATCTGCCTGGGGAAGTGGGGCACTCCTCGTCAACAAGGGTACCTGCATAATTAATATTTGTATACCTAACCCTGAACTGTGCCCCACAATTTTAAAATAAAAAATTTAAAAGTTAAAAGAAAGACCATCAGGAGACCTTTGAGACTAATGTAAATACTCATTATCTTTATCATGGTAATGACTTAAGTGTATTCATAGGTCAAAATTTAGCGGGATCTCAGTCTGTCCACCCAGGCTGGAGTGCTGTAATAGGGCAGCCTCAACCTTCTGGGCCCAGATGATCCTTACACCTCAGCATCACTAGTAGCTGGGACTACAGGTATGTGTAACCATAACCAGCTTTTTTTTTTTTTTTTTTAGATGGAGTCTCACTCCGTCTCCCAGTCTGGAGTGCAGTAGCACACTTATGGCCACCCCAGCGTTGACCTGCTTGACTCCAGCAAACCTTCTTCCTCAGCCTTCCAAATAGCTGGAACTACAGTCACGGGCTATCACGCCCAGCTAATTTTTGATTTATTGTAGAGACAAGTTCTCGCCAAGTTGCCCAGACTTGTCTCGAACCCATGGGCTCAGGGAATTCACTCATCTCAGCCACCCAAAGTGCTGGGATTTCAGGCTGAGCCACCGAGCCCGGCCTTATTTATTTTTAATTTGAAGAACTTAAGTTTCACTCTATTGTCCAGGATGGTCTCAAACTCTTCAACTCAAGTGATTCGCCCAAAAGTCTCCCAAAGTGTTGGGATTGCAGGTGTGAGTTACAATGCTCAGCCTAATTTAAATGTTATTTTTAACAAATTAAAATATTAGCCTTGAAAAACAAAGATGTTCAATTAATTAAAAAATATTTACAGACATAACTAAATCTCCATTTCCCTAAATCCTTTCTTCTCCCATCTTCCACAGTGGTAAAACATTCCTGAAGCTGCTGCTTAATAACCCGGAGTATATCTTGAAATACCACTACATATAAATGTATCCATAAAAATATATGGCATTTTAAATAAATTATAGAAATTATTTTTTGGTTTATTTGCCTGTCCATTTACTCAATGTAATGCATACTTCCTCTGTATCGGGCATTATGCTAAGCATCAGTATAAATCAATAAACAAATGAGAAGAAGCAATTCTACTCTTACAAAACTTATTTTCAAGGGAATATAACTGAGATTCACATGGAACCTAATACAGTGAGAAGAGACAATTGTTTTATACCCCAACTGAAGCAGGCTGTAAAGAAGGAATCATAATAGGAGACAAAAGTTTGCCTACAGGCAAAATTCAAATTAAGCATGTTGCCTATTCACCCAAATCCATTGTTTCAAATACCCATTAGTAACTTGCATTGATTTGAGAGAGTGGTACAACAGAGGACAGAAACTAAGTTAAGGACCTAAGTGATTAGATCTAGATAAGAACTTTTATTTTGATTACTTGCACTTGAAACAGGCTGAATCCAACCAGATTCCAAAGCTTGCCACATTCTTGAAGGCTTTAGCATTGCCAAAACACCCCCAAGCCTGGTTTGCAGCTGCTGTCCTTGATTCTTAATGCCCTAAAATAATTTCCATCTCCCTTAACTCTCACCAAGAGAATTCAAAGACATTATTATCCTCTGGAGTTCCTTTGGATTCTGTGGTCAAGGGATGTGATGGGCAAGGAAGAATCTCCTAGGCGGCCCAGCAAGAGGCACAGGCAGCAACAAGAGGGTTGTGCCAAATAGCACAGTTGGGGCAAAGCGCATCCACGATGGGGGAAGGAAGAGTCATCCCCGCATCAAACCAGTGAGATTTGACAGTTGCCAGGCATAAGCAAGTGATGCGTGATTTACATATTCTACTTAATAACAGATCATTTATTATAGTTATCCTGGCTTTTCTGCCATTAACTGTTTGGTATTTGGAGGTGAGCATTATTTTCCTTCTAGAATATAGATTGCCAGACAAAGAGAAACCAAATACATACTTGGAGAAGATGATTGCACGGCATCCAGAGCTGAAATTTGAGTTGAGACATAAGATGTTAGAAGAGTAGATCATGAAAATATTTGGAGAAAAGGAAGACAGACAACAGCATCTGGAAAATCTTAGAGGAAGAAAAATACTTTTTGTTTGTGCTTGTAAGTCTGTTTGAGAAATGAAAAATTATCTATGGTGGATAGAGTCCAAAAACAACAAGAAGAGAGCTAAAAAATAACACCAAAGTAGAGGTTTGCATGCTGTGAGAAACCACATAACACTCCTAAGTAGAGGGTGTACTTGGTGCTGTATGGGGAATTGTTTATAATATACAAGAAGGGAGACTTGTTGGAAAGATAAAAATAATAGTTGATAAGGAAGACCATAGTAGTTTTAACTTTAGCTAGTGGTATAGGAAATGGGATAAAACGTGATATTCAATTGGGTATTAGAGATGTAGGAAAGAGAAAAATGAATCATAGGTTTGGAGGTTGAGCAAAATAGGACCACTGCTTATTCAAAAGGGGGTGCCTAAATCAGTCTGATGTGTGGGGATTAGGAAGATTGGAACCGAGGGTTCTGCTTTGGACAGACTAAATGTGGGAATCCTTTTACAAACTTAAGTGGAAATGCCAAGTGGGTATTTTGGGAATGTTTGGTACATAGTCTCATCGTTTTTAAAGCCATGTATGGAAATGCTATTGCTTGTGCAAAAATATAATTAGAAAGAAAATCTTAGAAAAAATTGTGAGAGCTGCTAATATTTAGAGTTTGATAAGAATGGTTTGATAAAAGTCTCCAAAGAGACCAAAAGGAGTATGCAAGAAAGAATTCAAAAGGAAAATAAACACAGCAAAAAGTAATCTTTCAGGAGGCAAGAGCATTTAAAGGAGGAATTGGTCAAGTAGGAGATTCTTGTTGGAGTCTGAGATACAGAAGAACTAACAGAGGCCAATGATAGGGGCAGCAGGGAAATAATTGATGTATTTGATGAAAGTTTCTGTGAAATGCAAAGTTCAAAAAACCAGATCAGAGATGGATGCAGAGAATTTAGAAAAAAGGAAATGGACACAGCCTGTGTGGATGAATTTTCCAGTAATGGGAAAAAGGAAATTGATTGATTATGAAAAGAGATGTTGGGTCAAGGGTACATTAGAATAAAGTTAGAGCGTATCTTTTATATACTGATAGCAAAGTTCCGGCGGGGGGGAACAGTAATGGAAACAAAGTATTTAAGAAAGTAACACACTTACATTAATATTCATTGCCACAAAACTTTTGATTGATTTATTCCTGTTTTCTAATTGACTCAACCACAATTGATTGATTATTTTTATTACAGAGGTTTGTACAAATCTCTCCAGAGGTAAAAAATATCTGAAAGTCAAGAAAGTAAAAAAAGTGTACACATCCTCTGCTTAATAGACTGTGCAGTATACGCTGAAGACTATTTATAGTCAGAGTCTCATTCTGTTGCCCAGGCGGGAGTTCAGTGGCATGCTCATAGTCAACCTGCTGGGCTTAGGTGATCCTTCCGCCTCAGCCTTCCAAGTAGCCAGAACTACAGGCGCCCGCTACCACTCCCAGCTAATTTTTGATTTTACTGTAGAGACGCATTCTCGCCAAGTTGCCCAGGCTATTCTTGAACCTCTGGGCCAGGGCAATCCTCTCACCTCGGCCTCCCAAAGTGCTGGGATTACAGGCTTGAGTCACCACGCCCAGGGCAGAAGACATTTAAAAGACATATCTTTTAAGTTATTTAAGATATATTGTAATATTATAATAATAATATAACAAGTAATACCTATTATTATATAAGATCTACATAATTTAGTGGAAACAACAGTATTTTTAGTGCAGATTGATTGATATTTTATATTTCACTCAAGTAATGTCACATGTCCTAATAAACATTTTTAGAAAACGAATGTCAAATAAGAGCTTGCGCATAAAACCACTTCTGTTGTGATCAGCTGGTAATATTTAGGGAGTGCCTAATGTTCAGGACAGCACACAAATGACAGATCAAAGAACAGCAGTCAGTTTTTATCCCAGTTTTCAGATTCCAGAGCGCTCACAGGGAGCAAATGCTCCATTTGTCTTTCCAGTTTGAGGTTTTGTTAGTCCTTTCATAGCTGCTTAAACCTCTGGAAGCCTCAAATACACACTTACTCACTGAGTCAAAAAGCTAGTCTGAGTGTCAAATATGCACTTACTCACTGAGTCAAAAAACTAGTCTGAGCATTAAAATAAAAGATTATGTTCTTTAAAACATATTAATTGAACGTATACATTAAAAACCTAACTATCTAGCTCTATTTTCCCTGAGTGTCTGGTGCGCTGGAGGATTGGATTTCTACTATATAACAAAATGTGTGTGAAAGAGGAAAACAACAAGCAAGAACAAGGTAAACCCTAAAAAAATTCGGTGTCTGATGTTAATAGAAATAACAACCATTTAACAACTGCCAACTGCTTACCAAACTCTTTGTGTAGTGGTTTCAAGATCCAGAACAAGTTATAAAATGCAGCCATATTTAATAGGAGAACATCCAAGATGTGATATCATGAATTATGTAAGTACATCTGGGGTGCCTCATCCACCTGTTAGCACTCATTTCTGTACATTTTATGTATGCATTTCTTTAAAGATTTGCAGAAAGAGTGCGGTACATTTATATCCACATATGTTCTCATTAAGGACAGAAATTTCAGATCTTAGCTTAAATCATATTTGCAAACTTGAGCAATCAAATAAATGTATGACCTTGTGATATCTTTACAATATTAGGATGATTCGATATTTATTAAAAGACTAGCTAGGCTGAGTTCGGTGGCTCAGTCTGTAATCCCAGCACTTTGGGAGGCTGAGGTGAATGGATTGCCTGAATCCACGGGTTGGAAACCAGTCCAGGCAACTTGGCGAGACCTCATCTCTAGAATAAATCAAAAATTAACTGGGCATGGTAGCATGAGCCTGTGGTTCCAGCTACTTGGAAGACTGAGGCAGAAGAATTGTTGGAGCCCAGCAATTTGATGCTGGGTTGGCCCTGAGTGTGCCACTGCACTCCAGCCTGGATGACAGAGTGAGATTCCAATAAAAAAAAAATACTAACTGATTTGATAGTAGAATATATTCTTCATGCAGAAACAATAGATGAAGTGTTTTGTGGTGTTATTATAAAACTAACATTGGCATGGGGAAAACTTAAAATAACCCTAAATTCTCTAAAATCACTATGGATTCCACCACTGATTTAAGTTCTGTATTTTTATTCTTTAGTTACATGGGTCATTCAAGCTGGTATGCTTTCATTAGGATTAAAATAACTATGTCACATGGTAACTAGGTCGCTACAGTAGTTTGGGGACTCAAGCATTTTATTTTTGAATATATCATAGTAAAAAAACCTGAACAATAAACAACAATTAAAATACATTTACATCATAATTTAGATCTAAATGTGGATTGCATTTACTGGAAGTAGGTTGAATAGGTTACATTTATTTCAATATATTTACTTTTATAATTTATTGATTATTATGTATTGCATGGCTTTAAATCAATTGATATCACTACATGACTTGATAATATTTTGCACAACACTACCATTTGCTAATTTTCTCAGCATCATATTGATGCATCTATCAACCCAAATGATGATAGAGATCAATTTAGGTTTGGGGTTTCTTGGAGATTGTATGATGGCCATTCATATATATCTACATCCTAATCCCCAGAATCTGTGACTCTGTTGCCTTATATGATAAGAAGAACATTGTAGAAAAGATTAAATCAATGATCTTGAGATAGTGTAAGTATTCTAGAGGTCATGTGTCAACTTGTTATAATCACAAGAGTCCTCATAAGAGACAGTTGGGTCAGCAAAGGATATGAGATGACGTTATGCTGACATTGAAGATAGAGAAAGGGGACATAAGGCAAGGAATGCAGATAGCCTCTAAAAAGTTGGAAAAGGGCAGGAAACGGGTGCTGCTCTAGAGCGCCAGAGGGAACCAGTGGGGAGGACTCTGTGACTGTAGCCTAAGAAAATTGATTTTGGATTTCTGACCTCAAGAAATGTAAATGGCATTGTTTTAAGCCCCTAAATTTGTGGTAATTTGATGCAGCAGCAACAAGAAATGAATACAGTTTCTATGATAAAGTTTTCATCACAGTTATCATAACCTAACCTCACATACTCATCCCCAAACCTATATCAATTGTATTTCTCCGTGATTTTCTACTGTAGAAGATAAAATTGGATCCATTATGAACTTTTACATTGACAATACTTCATAAATTATTGAGAAAGTTTTTCAAAAACTGCAGCAGATATAGATCTCATCATTGTATCTACAAAACAAGAAGACTTTCCAGTTTATTTAATGAGATTATTATTATTATTATTATTATTATTATTATTATTTGAGTTGGAGTCACTCTGTCGCCCAGACTGGAGTGCAGTGGCACGCTCCTGGCCACCGCAGCCTCAACCTGCTGGGCTCCGGTGATCCTCCTGCCTCAGCCTTCCAAGTAGCTGGAACTACAGGCGTGCACTACCACACCCAGCTAATTTTTTGACTTATTGTAGAGATGAGGTCTCGTCAAGTTGCCAAGACGGGTCTCGAATCCTCAGGCTCAGGCAATCCACTAACCTCAGCCTCCCAAAGCGCGGGATTACAGGCTGAGCCACCGAGCCCGGCTTAATGAGATTATTATACTGCTCATATTTACAACAATTTGGGGCCCTAAGATTCCTTGTCTCTTTGATTTCCTTGATCAGAAAAATATCACTTTATTTTAATATCAAGAAGTAACCACTGTGGTTTTATTTTAGTCCACTTATTTTTTAAAACTTATTTAATTTAAAAAGTAAAATTTTTAAAGTACAAATTTTAAAATTAAAAATTTTAAAAGTCAAGTATTCATTTTTGGGGAGAAGAGACAAAAACATGCTGTATTGCAAAACCTTATGTGGAAACTGATGCTGTATGATCACCTATGTTCTTTGGTACTCACAAAGGTGCTGATAATATTACTTTGCCAAATTTTAGAATAAACCACATTATACTTATGATAAAAAGTAATTCAATTGAGTGGATATTTCAGGAACGAATAAACTGGATTCTAAGTAATATTTAAATCACATTTTTATGACAACAGTCATGAAATTATGTATAATATTATACAAATGCTGGGGAGAGAAATGTTATTTTGTGCATCTTTTGTCTTTCCAGATTAAAAAAGGCACAAAAATAATGACATCTGCAATAGACTCTGCATTCCTTCTCCTGCCTAAGATAAAATGGTTTCTGTCTGTTTTAAACAAGCTTCCAGTGTGAAAAATTGGTTCATGTGCATGGTAGCAGAGTTTTTTCACTGTTCATGCGTGAGGAGAATGTACAAAGAAAGATAAAACATAAAAATGTCCTTCCTAAGAAGAGTGCTGTGAAGGAAATGGATTCTTTGAGTGTATTGGTGATCTGTTTTTTCAAAGTATATCATATACATAGCTATACATATATTCAAAATTATACAAGCATAAATGGGGGAAAATTCAAAGATCACATAGGTAGAATTTCTAATAAACCTGGGAAATTAACCCGAGATGAGTTCCATGTTTGTACAATTTATTATAATAGACTGTTAGTGGTTATGGACATATCATTATTTACAAAGGAGTTTTGGAGGATGATTTTGAATACTAAAAAACAAAGATATGTATGAAAATTATGTTCATTTTAAAATATTAATTTATGATATTCAAATGAAGACTACCAGGGATTTGCATTTATTTATCACACGAGGGATGGACGATTGTGAAATATCAATAACTATTTGTTTTCACAGTATTCTTTACTGCCTTAACTCAGCCCTGTGGGTGATCAACCAAGCTTGCCATATGTTTTGCCTCAGAGGAGGCATGATGGGGGACAAACTCTTAGTCTTTAAAGATATTCTAGTAAATACCTTTGCCATGCACAGTATAGATTTGAAAGGAAGCTGGATTAGTCCAAAGTCAAAGCCGTGTTTTTATAGAGTGGGAAGAGTCACTGAGAGTGCTCCAGGGAGGGAAACACAGAACATGATGGGAACTTAAAGGATGCTACTTGCTTCCGCAATTTTGGAAAAGGGGGTGGATGGTAATGCATAGAATTCCCGGATACTGTGGAAATTTGAGCACATAAAGAATAACTGGGCCAGGCTTGGTGGCTCATCCTGTAATCCCAGCACTTTGGGAGGCCGAGGTTAGTGGATTGCCTGAGCCCACGGGTTCGAGACCCACCTGGGCAACTTGGTGAGACCTCGTCTCTACAATAAATCAAAAATTAGCCGGGCGTGGTAGTGCACTCCTGTAGTTCTGGCTACTTGGAAGGCTGAGGTGGAAGGATCGCAGGAGCCCAGCAGGTCGAGGCTGCAGTCGCCGGGAGAGTGCCACTGCACTTCAGTCTGGGCGACAGAGTGAGACTCCAACTCAAAAAAACAAAAACAAAACAAAACAAAAACACCCATAACAACAACAACAAACTGTTTCTCTCTTACCAGGTACAGTCTGAGAGAGTTTCTGTAATTTTGTTTAATGTTGATGCAAAGGAAAAGGGGATTTAGCCAAACAGAAGTATTATAACTTACAGTTCAGCTACATAGATATATCCTAACTTGGGATAGTGCCAGGGCCATCTTCTCTTGTGAGTCTAATGTAGCATGGATGTAGCACAGACAGCCTGAAGAGCTCTTAACAGTTAAGTAGAGGAGAGGTCGCAGTTTTATAGGCAAGAAATGTGAATTGCTTATGCCTTCACTCAGATTTAGAACAAACACACCTCTGATTTTGGTCTAAGACAGAGGTAAAATTGGAACTTTTCATGAAAGGACAATCTGGCCAGTTTTGAGTTTTACTTTATGAAGAATTTTTTTAAGATTGTAAAACTCTCATACTACTGCTAATCTTGCACATTTTTAAAAGGACTTCAAGTGTTTTAAACTTACAGAATTCCTTGTGAATTACAATGAGCAGAAAATTATGTTGTAAAGAAACCCTACTGCTAAAGGAGAATTATAATTCCATCAGGCTCAGCAGATATCTATGCTGCAATTGCAAGCTTTATAGACAAAGATGGATTAAGAAAGTTGGATAAGTTCCAAGACGAGATTGAAGAAAGACTTCTCATCTCAAAATCAAACTTATGAAGGGTAATAAAAAGTAGAGCTGTTCAACCCAGATAAGAAATGGAAGAAGTACATTTTTAACAGTCATTAAATACCATTTCATATTTGTATATAGTAGTTTTAACACTGTTGAGAGAATTTGAGAGAATAAAAATTAATTTTCATCAAAGTCTAAAGAATTTACAGCAAAGAAACTGCATTAAACATTAAAAGAGGCTTTACATTACTTCTTTTGGCATCTTTAAAAACATTAAATTTGGGGGACAGGGTCAAGATAGTTGACTA
Source organism: Tarsius wallacei (assembly GCA_963574415.1). Lineage (NCBI taxonomy): Eukaryota > Metazoa > Chordata > Mammalia > Primates > Tarsiidae > Tarsius > Tarsius wallacei. Next base: position 11,835 of record CAUYQG010101755.1, read on the forward strand.
GAAACATCGAATAATTGTAACTCTCAGCAAAGAAGTCTAAAAAGAGGAGTTAGTCTGGTGGTTTTAAGGCTCTGTCTGGAAATTCAAGCTGATGATTTTTGGGTGGTCACTTAGGGTTGTTGAGAACAAACAGTTGCAAGCCCCAGCCACCCTCAAATTGGCCCTGACAAGGGATCAGGAGAGCACTCTTGGAAAAGAAAGCAGTGAGTGAACAGGAGAGCTGATTTTTATTGTTTGTTCATTTTTGTTTTTTAACATATCTCACATGAGTCTCTGCAGGCTTAAGGGAGACACAGCCCAAGCCTTGCACCGACACTTCCTCCCTCACTGACTGGGCACAAAGAGCTGCCTGGAATTGGGACTGAGGTACTGGCAGGATGCACATGAGCCTAGGGTTCCCTGGTTCCTGGTGAGCCCCAGTGCCAGTCATCACCATCACTCCTACAAAGAATCTCTCCACAGGAACCATATTGTGGTCTGTGCCATGTGGGCATGACCCCTCTCTTTCTCTTCTTTTCTAGAAGTTCAGTTTGGTTCCTTCTTAGAATGGCCAGGTCAGCTTTCGCTTCCTGTGATTTTTTTTTATGGCTTGGTTGATTTGGGTGTCCTCTTTTTCCTGGATCTCTTTGAGTCTCTTCGCCATCCGTAGTCTGAATTCAATGTGGTCATCAGATATAGGTCATTCTGGTTGGACTCTACTGCATGGGATCTGGGCAGTCCCTTTTTGGGGGTCAAATCTTTAAGCTCCAGTCCCCAGAGGGGTGGCTCACTCACTCTGGGGATGTTTCTCCAGTGGCACTTGCACCTGGCTAGGCACCAGATCAGGTCTGCAAATGCAACTTGCTGTCAGGGGGCTGTCATCGCTGTAATAGCCCCTACCACAAAGCAGAGCAGGAACCAGGAGGCAAGGAGTGCACCTCTGTCAGGCTGCTGTGCCCTTGCCCACCTGTGGACTGAGGGAGAAATATCAGTTTTCTGCCAGCAAGGCAGCAGACACTCTTCTACCTTTGTGTGAAAGGAGCATTCTTGTCTAGATGAGAGGAAGCCCCTTCCAAGGTGAGCAGGCTGGAGAGAGGGACCCTGATGCTCCCAGTCATCTGGGGCCCCTAGCACTTGTGCCAAAGTGAAGAGAAAAGTCCTGAGATGGAGGAAAGGACTTACCCTATTCTTGCCAGACTGCACTGGACAAGCAGTACCAGACAGTTTTCCATAGCTCCCCATCCTCTCTTTCACAGGTGGACTGCAGCTAGAGGTCAGGTAATAAATCAGCACAAACTGTCAAAAAACAAATAATATCATATATCAAATAAAAATAACAAACAAAAAAATTTTAAAAAGAAGAGATTACAAACACAGATGAGGAAGAAACAGTGAAAAAGCACTGGTAATCCCTAAAGGCTTAATGATTTGATACCCAAAAAGGGGCTGCCCAAATCCCATGCAGTGGAGTCCAGCCAGAATGACTTATATCTGATAACACACACAGAATTCAGACTATGGATGATAAAGAGGCTCAGAGAGATCCAGAAGAAAGGAGATACCCAAATCAACCGGTCAATAAAAACATTACAGGAAATGAAAGCTGACTGGGCCGTTCTAAGAAAGAACCAAACCGAACTTCTAAAAATGAAGAACTCTCTCTTGGAATTTCAAAATATAATAGCAAGCCTTAACAACAGAATTGAAGAGGGAGAGGAAAGAATCTCAGAGCTTGAAGATCAAATTACTGAATCAACTCAATCTAACAAAAGTTAACAGAAAAGAATTAGGAAAAATGAGCAAAGTCTATGAAAGTTCTGGGATTATGTAAAGAGACCAAATCTGCAGTTGATTGGTAACCTTGAGAAAAAAGAGGAAACTGAGAACACTCTGAAACAGGCTTTCCAACACATCATTGAGAAAAACTTCCCCTATCTCACTAGAAATGAGGCCATGCAGACACAACAGATTCAGAAAACTGTAAGGTATTGCACGTGAAGACCAAACCCAAGGCATGTAATAATTATACTCAACAAGGTAAGCATGAAAGAAAAAATCCTAAAGGCAACAAAAGAGAAGAAACAAGCCACCTACTGAGGAAGACCCATAAGAATTGCAACAGACTTCTCAGCAGAAACCTTTCAAGCTCAAAGTGACTGAGGACCCATCTTTAACATCCTTAAAAAAAGAAATTTCAGCCAAGAATTTTCTATTCTGCCAAGCTAAGCTTCATCAATGAAGGAGAATTAAAATCCTTCCCAGACATCCATTTCCTAAGAGAATACACCACCTCCAGACTAGCCTTTCAGGAGATTCTTGGGAAGATGTTCTAAGCACAGAAATTAAAGAATGGTTCTACCCATTGTAAAAGCACATGCAAGCACAAAATTCACAAAGGTCATACACATCAGCAACAAAGCATAGAAGGCAAAGTGGCTTTTTAATAGCAATCTGACAGGAACAAACTCCCACATATCAATAATTAATTTAAATGTGAACACACTGAACATGGCACTCAAAAGGCACAGAGTGGTAAATTGGATAAAGAACCATGATCCATACTACAGCCTCCATCAGGAAACCTGTCTAACTGCAAATGACACCCACAGGCTCAATATAAAGGGCCAAAAAGAAAAAAAATCCTCCTCGCAAATGAAAAACAAAAAAAGAGCAGGAATAACTATTCTTATACCAGATAAAACAAACTTTAAACAGATAAAAATAAAAATGATAGTCAAGGTTACTACATAATGACAAAGGGTTCAATCCACCAGCAAGAAATATCCATCTAGATATTACCCAATACAGGAAAACTTAGAGTCATAAAACAATTACTAATTAATCTAAGAGAGGACATAGACAACCATACAATAATAGTCAGAGACTTCAGTATCCTGCTAACAGTTTTAAACAGATCATTGAGGCAGAAGACTAACAAAGAAATCCAAAATTTTAACACAGGACCAATTATGTCTACAAGACATCTACAAAACAATTCACCCAATGACCAAAGAATATACATTTTTTCTCATCATCAGAGAAAACATACTGTAAGATCAATCACATACTCTGAAATAAATCAATAGTGAACAATTTTTAAAAGGCTCACATCACAGCAAGCATCTTCTCAGACCACAGAAGAATAGAAATAATTATCATCAATAGAAACCCCCCCAAACATACAAATTCATGGAAATTAAAAAGCATTTTTCTAAATAATTTTGAGTTGACACATAAATCAAGACATAAATAAAAATATTTATAGAAACAGACAAAAAGAATGATACAACATACAAATCTGGGATACAATGAAAGTGATACTGACAGAGAAGTTTATGGCATTGAATGTACTTATCAAGAAAATAGAAAGACCTAAGTTAAGCAGTCTAACCCTGCACTTAAGAGTGCTTGGAAGACAAGAACAATTCAAACCTAAAGCCAGTAGAAGAATGGAAATTATCTAAATAAATTCAGAGCATAATGAAATAGAAATCAAAATAAAATTATGCAAATAATTGAATAGACAAAAAACTGGTTCTATGAGAGGATAAATAAAACCTAGAGAACCCAGGTCAGATTAACATACACACGCCAGAGGAAATTTGAATAAACACAATTAGAAATGAAAAAGCCAATGTTACAACTGACCATGAAGAGATATACAAGATTAGTAAAGATTACTATGAAGATTTGTATGTGAGGAAGCTAGAAAATCAAGGGAAAATGGAAAAATGCTTAGTAACAAACAGTCTTCAAGATTGAAATATGAAAAATAAAAACTCTAAACAACCAAGTGTAATCTAAGAAGTTGAGTCAGTAATGCCATGGAACAGATAGATCGTTTCTCAGCTGAATTTTACCAGGCATCCAAGTAAGAGATGATGCCAATTCTATTGAAAATTTTTCTAGCTCAATGAAACCAATATCATTCTGATACCTCAAAGTGGCAAAGAACCAACAAGGAAAGAAAACTGCAAGTCAATTTTTCTGATGAATACATAGCAAAAAGTCTCAACAAGATACTAGAAAATTGCATCATTATAACAGCACATTACAGGGATCATTCACCACGGCCAGGTGGACATCATTCTTGAGATACAAGGTTGGTTCAACATATGAAATAAATAAATGTAATCCACCACATAACCATGTAAAACTAAGAGTTACATTATTATCTCAATAGATGCAGCAAAAGAATTTTATGAAATTCAACATCCCTTCTTGATAAAAACTCTCAAACACCTAGTCATTAAGGAACATACTCAAAATAATAATAATAATATGACAAACTTGCAGCCAACACCATATTTAATGGACAGAAGCTGGAAGCATTTTCACTAAGAACTGGAACAAGCAAGGATGTCCATTCCAACCACTTCTATTTAACATAGTACTGGAAGTCCCAACCGGAGCAATCAAGCAGGAGAAAGAAATCATAGATGTCCAATAAAGAAAGAGGTAGTTAAATTATCCTTTTTCACAGATTGTCTGATTTTATACCTGGAAAACCTGCCTGTACTGATAAACTGCTTCAGGAAAGTCTCTGGATACAAAATTGATGCACAAAAATCAGTTGCATTTCTATACACCAATCACAAGCAGGATGAGAACCAATTCAATAGTTACATTAAAAATAAAATACCTTGGTATTCCCCTAATCAAAGAGGTGAAACCTCTTTACAATGAGAACTACAAAACGCAGCTCAAAGAAATAAAAAATGACACAATCAGATGGAAGAACATCCCATGCTCATGGATTGGAAGAATCGATATTGTTAAGAAGTCCATGCACCCAAAGTAAACTACAGATTCAAAACAATCCCCAACAAACTACCAGCAACATTTTTCACAGACCTAGAAAAGACAATGCTTAAATTCACGTTGAAGAAAAAAAAAAAGATATGGCACTGGTACAAAAATAGACACATAGACCAATGGATCAGGATAGAGACTCAGAAATAAAACTGCAGACCTTCAACCAACTCATATTTGTCAAAACTAACAAAAACAAACACCAAGGAAAGGAAACCATGTTTAGTAAATGGCTCTGGGACTGGCTAACCACAGGCAGAAGAATACAACTGACCCTTGCCTATCACCATATATAAAAATTAAGTCAAATGGATCAAGAATTAAATGTGAAACCTCAAATTACGAATATTTGAAGAAAATCTAGGGAATGCCCTTTTGGACATCGGCCTAGACAATGAATTAATTCATAGCCAAGTCCTTAAAAGCAAATGTAGCCAAAACTAAAATGGACAGGTAAGGTCTTATCAAGCTAAAAAGTTTTTGCACAGCAAAGGAAATCAAGTGAGTAAAGCAACAATCCATAGGTGGTGAAAAATATTTGCAAACCATGCATTTAAGAAAAGCTTAATATTCAGTATCTATGAGAAACTCAAACTAATTGGCAGGAAAAACAACCCCATTAAAAGCAGGCAAAGAACATGAACAGAAACTTCTCAAAGGTAGACATCCAAGCAGTCAACAAACACAGTAAAAAATGCTCAACATCACTAATTATCAAAGGAATGCAAATAAAATTTCATTGAGACACCATCTCACACTGGTCAGGATGGCTATCATTAAAAAGTCAAAGAACAGGAGTTGAGGAGGCTGTAGAGAAAAGGAAACACTCGTACACTGTTGGCGAAAATGTAAATCATTTCATCCTATGTGGAAAGAAGTTTAGAGATTTCTCAAATAGCACAATAGAGCTACCATTTGACTCAACAATCCCACTCTTGAGAATAAACTCAAAGAAACACAAATGGCTCCAAAAAAAAAAAAAAAAAAAAAAAAAAAAAACACCTGCACATGCTATGTTTTTTGCAACATTATTCACAGCAGCAAAAACATGGAACCAACCCAGAAACCCATCGAAGGTGTACTGGATAAAGAAAATGTAGTACATATACATGGTGGAATACTATGCAGCTATAAAGAAAAACAAAATCATGTTCTCTGCAGCAACATGAATGCGGCTGGAGTACATCATTCCAAGTGACTTATTTCAGAGCCCAAACCTGAATACCTCATGTTCTCACTCATAAGTAGGCACTAAACACTGGGCACATAGACTCAAGGCCAAGAACAACAGATGCTGCACTGATAAAGAGGGGGGGATTAGCCGGGCTGGTGGATCAGCCTGTAATCCCGCGCCTTTGGGAGGCTGAGGTGAGTGGATTGCCTGAGCCCGCGGGTTCGAGACCCGCCTGGGCAAGTGAGACCTCATCTCTACAATAAATCAAAAAATTAGCCAGGCGTGGTAGCGCGCGCCTGTA
>CAUYQG010101756.1:0-13439 GCA_963574415.1 Tarsius wallacei
CCTGTAATTCCAGCTACTTGGAAGGCTGAGGCGGAAGGATCGCCGGAGCCCAGCAGGTCGAGGCTGCGGTGGCCGGGAGCGGCCACTGCACTCCAGTCTAGGTGACAGAGTGAGACTCCAACTCAAAAAAAAAAAAAAAAAAAAAACTCAAAAGGGAGATTAGAAGAAAAATGTAAAAGTAATAAAAACTATTTATCAAACACTAAGCGTTCTTACTATTTGAAATACAAAAAATACCCCTACTCGATTAAAATTAAAAGAGATGGATGTCTTCCACTTCTACTGGTTTCCAGTACTGTCTTGAGGATTTCGATAAATATGATAGGTCAGGTCATATTTATCACTGTTACAAACTCTAGAAATAAATAAGTTATATTTTTACCACTCCTATTTAACACAATACTGATAGTCCTAGTCAGAACAATCAGGCATGAGAAAGAAATTAGAGATATCCACATAGGAAAAGGGTAAGTTAAATTATCTTCATAGATGATTTGAATCTATACCTAAAAACCTCTGCAGATTTTACCAAGAAACTCCTAGAACTGATAAAACAAAACAAAACAACACACTCAAAAAACAACTTCAGTAAACTCTCAGGATACAAAATCAATGTGCAAAAAGCAGTTGCACTTCTAAACACCAACAACAACCAAATTGAGAACCCAATTTAAAAAAAAATAACAGTCCCATTCACAACATCCACAAAATTAAAATAAAATAAAAATGCTTTGTCATCCATCTAACTGAAGAGGTGAAAGACCATTACATTGAGAACTACAAAACACTGCTCAAAGAGATCAAGGATGAAACAAACCAATGTAAGAACATCCCATGCTCATGGATTGAAGGAATCAATATCATTAAGATAGCTATTCGATTTAAAGCAATCTACAGATTCAATGCAGCCCCCATTAAACTACCAGCAATATTTTTCATAGACCTAGAAAAGACAACACTTAAAGTCATATGGAAGCAAAAAGAGCCTCAATAACTAAAGCAATTCTCAACAAAAAGAACAAAGCTGATGGCATCACACTTCCAGACATCAACATTTACTACAAGACTGTCGTGACTAAGACAGCATGGTACTGGTATAAAAACAGACACTTAGACCAATGGAACAGGATAGAGAAACTGGAAATAAAACTACAGATCTACAATAAACTCATCTTTGACAAAGCCGACAAAAACAAATGTTGAGGAAAGAAAACCTTATTCAGTAAATTCTGCTAACCACATGCAGAAATGAAACAAGACCCCTAACTATCACCATATATAAAAATTAACTCAAAGTGGATCAAGGACTTAAATGTGAAACCTAAAACTATACAAATCTTGGAAGAAAACCTAGGGAATATACCCCTGGGCATCAGCCTAGGCAAAGAATTCATGGCCAAGTCCTCAAAAACAAATGCAGTAAAAACTAAAATTGATAGGCAAGACCTTACCAAGCCAAAAACCTTATGCACAGCAAAAGAATTCTTCAAAAGAGTAAAGGCATAACTCACAGAATGGGAGAAAATATTTTCAAACCATGTTTCTGACAAAGACCTAACATCCAGAATCTATAAGGAACTCAAATAAATTTATAGAAAAAAGCTCCCAAATAATCCCACTAAAAAGTAGGCAGAATGCATGAAGAAACACTTCTCAAAGGAAGACATACAAGCAGCTAACAAAAATGAAAAAATACTCAGCATCACAAATTATAAGAGAAATGCAAATCAAAACTACAATGAGATACCTATCACCTCACACCAGTCAGGATGGCTATTATTAAAAAGTCAAGAAACAGCAGATGTTGTCAAGGCTGTGGAGAAAAGGGAACACTTATACACTGTGGGTGGGAATGTAAACTAGTTCCATCTCTATGGAAAGCAGTTTAGAGCAGTTTAAAGATTTCTCAAAGAAGTAAAATTAGAGTTACCATCAAACACACGCAATCCCACTTCTGGGAATATACCCAAAGGAAAATAAATTGTTCTACCAAAAATACACCTGCACTTGTATGTTTTTTGCAGCACTATTCACAATAGCAAAAACACAGAGCCAATCCAGATGTCCATGAAAGTTGACTGGATAAAAAAAATGTGATATGTACATATGGAATACTACTCAGCAATTTAAAAAAATGATGCCCCTTGCAGCATCATCGGTGCAGCTGGAGATCATCTGTCTAAATGATTTATCACAGAAACAGAAAACTGAATACTGCGTGTTCACTCTTATAAGTGAATGCTAAACACTGGGTACAAGTGGGCACAAGGATGGGAAAAACAGACACTGGACACTGCTAAAGGAAGGAAGGTAAAAGGTTGACTAAGGGATACAAAGCCACCTTTGGGTATAATGCTCACCACTGGAAATGCTGCTGGTTCATCAGAAGCCCAAACCTCAACTTCACGCAACATACCTATGTAACAAATCCTCACATGTACTCCATGAATCTAAAATTTAAAAAAAAAATGGAAGATGCAGTTATTAAAAAAGTCACTCCACTTTTGTTTTATTTTTGTGATAGAATTGTTTATCCAGGAAAATGACAGTAATTTAATGAATTAACATGTTAAAATATAAATATACAAATTTGAATGTCTCTTAGTCCAAAAAAATCAATAAAAGGAAGTAGAACAAAAATTTCATTTTTAACACTCATAAAATTATAATAATTTTAACAGGACATAGGAACATTATGACTTAATCAACAAAGTCGTATAAGGTAATGGATAAATACCCATATGATATTTTCAAAAGTAAACACTAAAACATGAAAATGTCAATTTTAGCCGGGCTCTGTGGCTCAGCCTGTAATCCCAGAGTTTTGGGAGGCTGAGGTGAGTGGATTGCCTGTGCCCGCGGGTTCGAGACCCGCCTGGGCAACTTGGCTAGACTTCATCTCTACAATAAACAAAACATTAGCTGGGCATGGTAGCGCGTGCCTGTAGTTCCAGCTACTTGGAAGGCTGAGGCGGAAGGATCGCCGGAGCCCAGCAGATAGAGGCTGCAGTTGCCGGAAGCGGCCACTGCACTCCAGTCTGGGCGACAGAGTGAGACTCCAACTCAAAAAAAAAAAGAAAAAAGAAAAAGAAAATGTCAATTTTCCTAAATTTAAGATATAAATTTGACATAATTTCAAGTGGAAAAACTCAGTTATGTCTTTCCCTGGATTTTAAAAAATATTTTAAATATTATATGGAACAAAAAGATGCCTATATAGACAAGAAAACTTTGAAGAATTAAATGGAAATTGTCTTAGCGGATATTAGAACAAGTGATAAAGTACTGTGGTCAAATCTACATTATAATGTTTGATTTGCTATTATCTTGTTACATATTTTTATGATTATTTTAATGTAAGATATTGAAAAATTATTTCTTTTTTCATCATATCTTTTCAGGTTTTGGTGTCAAGATTATTCTGGTTAGCCCCATAAAATGTTAGATAGTGTTCCTCCTTACACATTTTTTTGAAGCTATATGTTCATGAACAGTATTTCTTACTTATTTGTTGGATAGAATTCATCACTGAAGTCACCTCAAACTGATGTGTTGTGTTTGAATATGTTTTTTATAATTATTTCAATATTTTCCATTCAATATGGTTCTCCAGATTTTTTTCTTTTTTCTTTTGACAGTGTGGCAGGCAAAGCTCTAAGATGGTTCTGAGATTTTTTTTTTGAGTGGGAGCCTCACTTCTCACCCAGGCTAGAGTATAGTGGCGTGCTCATGGGCCACCATCGACCTGCTGGACTCAGGTGATCCTTCCGCTTCAACCTTCTAAGTAGTGGAACAGCAGGCGCGTGCTACCGCGCCCACCTCATTTTTTGCGGATTTATTGTAGAGACAACATCTCTTCAAGTTGCCCAGGCTGGTCTTGAACCCACGGGCTCAGGCAATCCACTCGGCCTCCCAAAGTGCTGGAATTACAGGCTGAGCAACTGAGACCAGCGGTTCTGAGATTCTTATACCCACGTGAACAGGTACAATATAATCCCTTTCTCTCTGAGTCTCAGCAAAATTTTGAATATAATTAAGTATCACTCCTGTATTGGTTACGTTATATTGCAAAGGTGAACACAGTTTGTAGATATAACTAAGTTCCTTATTCAGTGGACTTCAGGATACTCAAAAGGAAAATTATCCTGGGGATAAGACTGACCTATTTAGATGAACTTGTTGAAAGAAGGTCTAGACATCAGAGACATAAGAATTCAGAAATTCAAACATCAGCAGAGCATGAGCATGGGACCCCAGTAATCTATACCTTGACTTCGGAACTATGGAAACTATGAAATAAATGTATGCTGTTTTAAGCCACCAAATTCGTGGTAATTTGTTACACATCAAGGAAAACCAATAAAATAAGTTTTAGTAAATTGTGTTTTTTAGGATTTTTTGCCCATTCAAACTAAGGTGTTGAAATTATAAACATAAAATGCTTTTACTGCTACTATGACTGTGGAATATGTGATGAATTTGGATGCCCATTGCTGACATTGCTAATTCCTGTTTCCTTCCTCCCCTAAATTTTTTCCTTAACCAAACTTGGTAAGAGTTTGTCAACTTTGTATTTTTAAATAATCAAATTTAACTTAATAATTTTTTTTGCTTTTTGTTCATTACAAATTTTCATTGATTTCTGTTATTATATTTTCTTATTTACTGAATGTTTGTGTCCCTCTAAAATGCAAATATTGAAGTCCTATATGTTAGTATTTGGAGGTGGGGCTTTAGGATTTAATTCCGATTAGATGAGATCATGAAAATGGAGTTCTATAGTAGAATTAGTGTCCTTATAAGAAGACACACCAGTAACTCTTCTCATCCCTCTCCTCTCCATGTCCCCATCTATCAAGAAAGGCAATGCTAACACACAGTGAGAAGGAGGCTATTTGTAAGCCAAGGAAGAGCCCTCACCAGGAACTGAAATGGCTGGCACCTTGACCTTAGACTTCCAGCCTCCAGATTTGTGAGAAATAAATTTCTGTTGTTTAGCCACCCAGTTTATGGTATTTTGTTTTCGCAGCCTGAACTGACTAATACACCTTTATTATTTTATTTCTTCTAATTTTGAGTTCAACATTCTCTTCTTTTTCTACCTTGGTTGAAACTTATTCATGTTGGATCATTACTCATTGATTTAAAATAATATTTTTTGACTATCCATGATGAACAGAAGAGTGCCCAGAAATAGAACCACACATATTTGACATATTTGATCTACTCATTTTTTGTAAAAAATGCCACAACCATTCAACAGAAAAGGAGAGCTTTGGCAACAATGGAACAGGAACAAATAAACAGAAACAGAAAAAAAAAAAAAAGTACCTAACCCCTACCTCAAACACACATAAAAACATAAAAAATACAAAGTTTTTGAATATAACATAGGAGTGTATCTATGTGATCCCGAGGGAGGAAAAGCTTTCTAACATTAGATCAAGAAAGTACTAATTAATTATAAACGGAAAAATGAAAAGAAATATATTTTATCAAAACGTAAAACTTCTGCTTAATGAAAGGCATCGTTAGATAAAATAAATTGGCAAACCCTAGACTGGGAGGCTATATTCACATTATATATAATTGAAGAAGGACTTGTACACAAAATTTATAAAGAATTTATAAAAATCAATAATGAAAAGTCAAAACCCAACTTAAAAATAATCGTCACAAGTATGAAATGTCACATCCTAAAAAAGGATAGGAAAGTGTCCTGTAGAAATATGAAAAAATGTATAATATATTTTATTATTTGAGAAATGCAACTTAAAACCATAAGACTATTTCATATCCAATAGAACAAACAAAATAAAAAATACTGACAAGGCCACTTGTTGACAAGAATATAGAGTAACGGAAACTTTTATACAATGCTGGAGGGAGTTAAAATGGATTGACTTAGAAAAGCCATTTCTAATTTCCTTATAACACTAAATATATACACTCATATAATCCAGCAATTATACCAATATGTATTTAACCAAAAAAATTATAAGTACATAAAAAGATTTGTATTAAATATGTTTATAACAAATGCATTTAAAATGACCCCAAATTGGAAATGACTAAAATGCCCCACAGTAGGAGAATGAATAAACAAACTATAACATAGTTATACAATTGAATTCTTCTTAGGAACTTAAACACGTGCTGATGCATATAACGACATGGTTAAATCTTAAATTACATTAGCAAAACAATCTAAAATCAAAAATTACAGACTGTACAATTTCTTTTTTTAAGTAGTTCTAGTAAAATCAAAACTATTTTATCATGAAAAATATCAGAACCATATCTGTGGTGTGTGTTTGACTAGAAATGGGAGCAAGGGAAGTTTCTGGAGTGACAAACATATTCTATGGTATATGTGGAGTCATCCGAGAATTGATGCAAACAGAGGCTTGAAATGTAAATAACTGATTAGGGACACTCTTTTATGCTTCTGCTAATTCTTAGAAGAATATATATATATATATATATATATATATATATATATATAATTATAGAGATGTGGGGTACAATTCAGGGTTAGGTATACAAACGTTGGCTATGCAGATACCCTTGATGATGAGGTGTGCCCCTCCCTGCCCTGGCAGTTTGCCTCAACTGCTAATCTCACCCACCCTCCCCTGGCAGTTTCCCACACCTGCCAATCCCTTTCTTATGGTATTATGATAATTGTTGAAAGCCCACTTGTGAGTGAGAACATATGGTACTCTGTTGTTTGTTTCTGTGATACATCACTGAGTATGATCTACTATAATTCTATCCAAGTTGCTGCAAAGTCCAGATGCTTGTCCTTCTTTATGGTTTCATAATATTCTATTGTGTATATGTACCACATTTTTTTAATCTAGTCCGGCTTTGATGAGCAACATGGTTGGTTACATGTTTTTGCTATTGTGAATAGAGCTGCAACAAACATACGTGTGCAGGTATCTTTTTTGTAGAATGATTTGAGTTCCTCCAGGTATATTCCCAATAGGAGAATTGCTGGGTCATATGGAAGGTAAATTTCTAGTTCTTTCAGATATTGCCATACTGTCTTCCAAAGAGGTTGCACTGGTTTGCATTCCCACCAGCAGTGTAGAAGCATTCCTTTTTCTCTGCATCCTCGCCAGCATCAGTTGTTGTTTGTTTTATCAATGATGGCTGTTCTTGGGTTAGGTGGTATCTCAATGTGATTTTAATTTGTATTTCTTTGATGATAAGTGAGGGTGAGTATTTTTTCATGTGTCTGTTGGCTGCCCTTATATCTTCTTTTGAGAAGTGTCTATTCATGTCTTTTGCCCATTTTTGAATGGGGTTGTTTGTTTTTTTCTTTTGGTGCATTTGAGTTCCTTGTAGATCCTGGATGTAAGGCCTTTGTCAGATATATAGTTGGCAAATGTTTTTTTCCCATTCTGTTGGTTGTCTCCCTGCTATCTTGGTGGCTTCTTTTGTTTTTCAGAAGCTTGTTAGTTTGATGAGGTCCCACTTGTTTGTCATATTTCTTAAGGTATGGGCATTTAGCATTCTGAGTAGGATCTGGTTGCCAGTTCCAATTTCCATAAGGGTGTCTCCTGTGTTTTCTAAGATTCTTATAGTTTGAGGTCTTTGATCCATTTAGAGTTAATTTTTGTGTATGGTGATAGGTAGGGGTCCTGTTTCAATCTTCTGCATGTGAGCAGCTAGTTTTCCAAGCACCATTTACTGAATAGGTTCTCCTCTCCCTAGTGGTTGTTGTTGGAGGCTTTGTCAAAGATGAGTTGGTTGAGGAATTGAAGCTTTGCTTCCAGAATCCCTATCCTGTTCCATTGGTCTATGTACCTGTTCTTGTACCAATACCAGGTTGTTTTGATTACTGTAGACTTATAGTAAAGTTTGAAGTCTGGAAGTGTAATACATCCTGCTTTGTTTCTTTTGCTAAGGATTGTATTGGCTATAGGTGGTTGTTTATGTTTCCATATGAATTTCTGTATTGTCATTCCCAGGTATTAGTAGAATGATGTTGGTAACTTAATGGATATTGCATTGAATCTGTAAATTGCCTTTGGTAGATGGACACCTTAACAATGTTGATTCTCCCTATGCATGAGCATGGAATATTTTTCCATTTGTTTGTGTCTTCTTGGATTTCTTTGAGCAGTGTCTTGTTTTTCTCACTGTAAAGGTCTTTCACTTCTCTGATTAGGAAGATACCGAGGTATTTCATTTTTTTGGTGGCTATTGTGAATGGGATTGTGCATTTAATTTTGGTCTCTGTCTGCTTGTTGTTGGTGTATAGGAATGCAACTATCTTTTGCACATATATTTTGTATCCTGAGAATTTGCCAAATCCTTTATCAGTGCAAGTAGGTTTTTGACAGAGTCTCTTGGATTTTCAAAGTATAGGATCATATCGTCAGCAAAGAGGGATAACTTGACCACCTCCTTTCCTATTTGGATACCCCGGATTTCCTTCTCTTATATAATCGCCTGAGTTAGGACTTCCATCACAATGTTGAACAGGAGGGGTAAGAGTGGGCAGTCTTGTCTTTTCCCAGTTTTTATGGGAAATATTTCCAGTTTCTGTCCATTTAGCAATGTGTTAGCTGTGGGTTATCATAGATGGCACTTACTATTTTGTGGTATGTTCCTTCTATACCTAGGTGTTTGAGGGTTTTTATCAGGAAGGGACACTGGATTTTATCAAAAGCTTTTTCTGCATCCAATAAGATAATCATGTGGTTCTTGTATTTACAGCTCTTGATGTACTTAATTACATTTATGGTCTTGTGAATGTTGAACCAGTCCTGCATGAAATCTACTTAGTCATGGTGGATGATTTTTGAGATGTGTTTTTGGATCCTATTTGCTAGAATCTTGTTGAGAATTTTTGAATCTATGTTCATAAGGAATATTGTCCTGTAGTTCCCTTTTTTTTGTTAGATCTTTACCCGGTTTGGGTATCTGTGTGATGTTAGCTTTGTAAAATGATTTGGGGAAAAGTCCATCTTTCTCAATTGCCTGAAATTCTTTCAATAGGATTGTTATCAGCTCCTCCTTGTTCATTTTGTAGAATTCTGCTAGAAAGCCATCCAGTTCAGGGCTTTTTTGTAGTAGTTTTTGTAAGGCAGAGTCAATTTCCTGGGTTGTTATAGGTCTATTTAATGTCTCAATATATTTTTGTTGTGTGATGGGGAGGTTGTGTGATGTCAGAAAGTTTTCCATTTCATTTAGATTATCAAGTTTGTTTCCATATAGGTGTAATAGTAATCTCTGATAGTCTTTTGTATTTCTTTGTCAGTTGTAATTTGATCTTTTGTATTTCTGATTGTGTTTATTTGGGCTTTTTCTCTCTCTTTCTTGGACATTTTGGCTAGGGGGTCCTTCAATCTTGTTAATTCTATGACAGAATCAGGTTTTTATATGGTTCGTGTTTTCTATGATATTTTTTGTCTTCTGTGTCCTGTATTTGTGCTCTTATTTTGGTGATTTGGATTCTTCTGTTAAAGTTGGGGTTTTGGAGGTCTTCTCTTTCCAGCTCCTGTTAGGCTCTTCACTTGTGATCTTTCCGTTTTCTTGATATGTGCTTGTAGAGATACAAATTCTCCTCTTAGAACATATTTCATGGCATCCCAAGGGTTTTGGTAAAATGTTTCTTTCATTTTCATGTGTTTCCAGGAATGTTTTAATTTCTGTTTTAATTTTAGTATTGACCCAGTAGTTGTTCAGCATCATGCTGTTTAGTGTCCATGTCTTTGTGGGCTTTGGGGAAATGTTGTTAGTGTTGATATTTATTTTCATTCCACTGTGGTCTGAGAGTGTGTATAGCAAGATTTCAACCATATGAAATTTGTTTATGCTTGATTTATTCCAAGGATGTGATTGATCTTGGAGTATGTTCCATGTGGTGATGATTAGAATGGATATTCTGTGGTTTTGGGGCAGAATAATCTGTAGGTATCTATTAAGTTCATTTGGTCGAGTGTCAAGTTTAGGTTCTGGATCTCCTTGTTGATTTTTGCCTCATTAATCTATCTAGGAATTTTTGTGGGATATTCAAGTCCCCTGCTATAATAGTGTTGGAGTCAATATCTTTTTTTTAGTTTACTTAGTAGTTGCTTTATAATTGCTGGTGCTCCTGTGTTGGGTGCATACATGTTTAGGATGGATATTTCTTGTTGATGAATTGAGCCTTTTGTCATTATGTAGTACCCTTTTGAATACTTGCTCCTAGTTTTTCTCCATTTCCCTTTCTTCTTATGGGATACCAATCAGGCATAGATTCAGCCTCTTGATATAATCGCACATACCTGGTAGGCTTTGTTCTTTCTCTCTGAGTATTCTTTCTTTGTTTTTTACAGATTGGGTTAATTCCATGCTCTGGACTTTAAGTTCTGGGATTCTTTCTTCAGCTAGATTAATTCAGCTTTTCATGCTTGTCATCTTGTTATTTATCTCCTAGATGAAATTTTTTATTGCCCAAATCTCTGTTACAAGTTCTTTCTGTATTGCATCTTGTCTTTCTTTAGCCTTATTCACTCTTTCCATCCATTCCCTAGTCCCTGCTGCATTCTGGGGTCAGTGATTGGTGACTTCCATTGTTTGGTCACCAAGGTCTGAATTTTCAGGAGTTTTGTCTTTGTTACACTTGAAATTGCCTGAGGTCATCCTTTTGTTTTTACTTATTTGTGACAAATCTCTTGTTTTTCTCTTTGGTTCTGTTATTCAGTCAGTGGGAGAGGCTTTCCCTTCTGATGTTTGCTCAGTCCTCTAGACTTCCACGATGCAGGCTCTGAATTTGTTCTATTTTGACATAGGACAGCGGGTGGGAAGCTTTGCTGTCTCTTGTAGTTTTGAAATTTGAATAAAGTAGGGCATGGAGTGCTAGGATTCAGAATCTACTTGCAAATTACAATGTTCCCTCATTGTAGTATGTGTTCCCTGAGACCCACTCCCCACCACCATTCTATATGACAAAGCAAAGAAGAAACCAGTGGAAAAAACAATTGAACACAAACACACAGAGTCATACACACACACACACACACACACACACACACACACACACAAAACAAACAGAATAACAACAAAGTGAAAGAAAACGAACGACAAAAAAAAAGAAAAAACCTAAGAAAACTAAACACACACACATGCCTAGCATAAAGTGAATAGAAAAGAAAAACAGAAAGATTGGAGGGAAAAAAAAGGAATTCAGGTTGAACCCTCACACATATATTGACATACACCTTAAGCTATAAAAAATAAAAATAAAAAACCCAGAAAAACAAAAGAACAAAAACAAACCAACAACAACAACAAAATTGAAAGATGAACACTCAATCATTCACATACACATTCACAGAAAACAACAAATAAAAGAAGAAATAAACAGAAAAAGAAAAGAAAAAATGTTTGGAGGATAGCAGATCAAATCTTAACATACACATTCATGAACAAAGTCAAAATATTTAAAAAATAGATGAAATAGCAAACAGCCAAAATATTTTTTTCAATTTTTTTTTAAAAATTGAAGATTAAAAAAAGAAAACCTGTCCTCTTGTGGCAGGCTCTGTAATTGTTTCTATAATCCGGTCTCCCCTGCAGAGCCACCTCTTTCACTCTCTCTTCAGGGTCTGAAGCAGGGAAGGAGGAGAGACAATGGAGACAGATGGGACTGCAGTCCTCCCCTCCCATTCTTATATGGTCACAGAGATCTCCTCTAGTGGGGAGGTTTAGGATTGTCTCTTCCCCATGTATGTACCCATTGCGGGGGTTGCCCCAGCCCCACCTCTCCTGGAATGGAGTTCTCCTACTGTGACTGATGTCCAGGCTCTGCCTGGGTTTGTCCCTCTCAGTCATGGCCCATATGTGTGGGTCTGGTGTTCAGAGGATTGCTGGGGAGGAAGGCATTTGGGTCATCCCCAGACTCATCACTGATGTCTTTGGAGTTCTTCCTCATTCTTTTCTGGCCACACCTTTTGTCCCCCAGCTGAATCAGGGCAGGGGGTGGGGCACCTGGAACTCAGCACTCATCAGGTCCCTCAGAAGTTTGTGCTTTCAAGATATTCCCTCTGGGTCACGATCAATCTCTGAGTAGTTGATCTGCCAGTCACAGAGATCGGGTCTGTTGCTCTATGGTCAGTAAGTTGGAGCACTTTCCTGTTCTGCCTTCAAGATGGTGGTGGGGTGCCTCTCTTGTCCTCTCCTGTGGGACTTTGCCTCTGGACTTCCTCCGTAGCTCCTGCTGCCAGTGTCCTGCCAGGCACTGAAGTGGTGAGGCAAAGCCGGGTGCCAGCAGTCTCTCTCCTGCTTCACCAGTGAAGGAAAGCATGGGGTGATATTTTCTCCCCACTGCTTTTGTCCATTAAAAAAAAAACAAAAAACTGGCACTAGGCTTCTGTGACCGGAGAAGAGCCAGAGATGGAGCAGAGAAGCTGCAGCACGAGTTGTTGCACCAAGGGCCTGACCACTTGCTCATAAGGCCCCATCAGACAGTCTCTCTCAGCATTTTCTCCCCAGGGAGGGTTTGTTGATTTAAAAAAAAAAAGAAAGAAAAGAAAAAGAAAATGGCGCTTGGCTTCTGTGTTCCAGGAATCACTATGGTCCAAGCCCAGCAGCTATGGCACCAGCCACCACTGCACCAGGAGATCCCTGACTGCCAACTCCCTAGCCATCACTCAGTCAGCCACTCACACACCCACTCGCTCACCAGCTCGTCCACAAAACATTCCATATACTCACTTACTCACACAACTGGCTTGGCCGCCATCTTCCTGACCTCTCTTAGAATATTTTTTCTGAAAAAACATGTTGAAGCAAAAAGAGTATTATATTTTGGGGGGGACATATATCTATATCTAGTTTGATCTTTTGATTTTTATTTATATATTTATATGTTTGTATTTATGTGTATGTACATATATATATGTAAGCATGTAAAACAATCTCTGACTCATTTCTGATCATTTAACTCTTTGATCTAATAGTACTATGAATATGACTGCACAAGTGTAAACACCTGTGTTTAATGAAGAAACAAAACAAAATACACAGAGGGGAAGGGATAATTAAAAAAGAAATAGTCACCTATATTGAATTTTGCTATAGCTATTTTAAGGATGAATAAAGTCTATACTGAAAAGTCAGAAGTTTTAACATGAAGTAGCATGAGAGGAAGAAAAGATCTTAATGCAATGTCTTTTTGCAAAATAAATATTGATCAAAATAAATTTTATTTTTATTTTATCTTATTTAAAAATTTTTTTATTTTAAAGATGTGAAGTACAATTTAGGTTAGACATACAAATGTTCATTATGCAGGTGCCTACCCTTGTTGATGAGGTGTGTCCCTCCCTCCCCTGGCAGAGTCCCACTACTGCCAATTCTTTTCTTATAGTTTTACAATAATTGTTCAAGTTCTGCTTATAAGTGAGAACACGTAGTACTCAGTTCTTTGTTTCTGTGAT